>JARJDZ010008681.1:0-13052 GCA_030264555.1 Aleochara sp. GC000083 | reverse complement strand
CCAATGTTATTTTTTCGTCAAAATACTATAAATGCCCTTTGAATCATCCAAATCGGTCCATTAGTTTCGGAGATATGAAAATTTTTGAAAACTCGAGCGATTTTAAGAATTTCATATCACTTTTTTCGCTACAAACTTTTTTCAATTTTTTTCTTCGAACGCGATTTCTGGGCTCCCCATGATCAAAAGGGCATGAACCCATAGATTTTTGAAAAGTGCTCATCAAGACCTACAATTTTGTTCTAACTTTAGTTTAATTGGTACAATAACTTAGAAGTTATACGCAGTTAAATGAGAAAAAAAAAACGAAATACTTGAACATTTTGCTAATCGAATTTCAAGGATTGATCCGATCCTTAGTTCTCATGTTACAAGTTAGATTTAAAATGTAATCAGCCTTACCTTAGAAAATGGAATGCCAGACTGCAGATTAGGAATGAAGACACTGAAACAAGAAAAAACAACGCGTTAATAAGAATCTTACAAATATACCAAATTATCTTCAAATAATTTACGTCCAAAATATACAAAAACTGTACAATGCAATTGATTAAACACTAATACACGTGAAATTAATTCACCGGCAAGGAACAACGAATAAAATGGTCAAATGCACTTAATCAATCAACATTTAGCGTACATTCAATAGTCTCAATTAGTCGAAGAAATGCGGAACATGGGATTCGTCGTCGCCGTCGTTGTAGTTGTCTGGCATCACGAATCCACAAATTGCCGAACCGATCAGGAGGATCACGTCTTCTGCCCGAAACCACAACGATTCCCCATTTTCCCGCTGTCGAAACCATTCATGTGCAAGCCTGCACCAACCCGGCATCGATTTCCTATCGACATCGACGACTTGCAAATTGTTGTGCACTCGATGCGAAAATTTATGAACGCGCGTACCTACTACTCGAAGGCTTCGTCGATCGAGTGCACAGTGCAGCACCACGACGACCACGATCTATGCGCGCCCTACACGAAAATCTAATCAGCATCAATTAATGGCTCTTCAAAACATTGCCAAAACAAATGCAAACGATGCCAGCCAGCACACGCTTGCAATCGCATATGCATCTCGGAATAGTGCATCGACGCAAATTCATTTTATAATTAATACGTTCATCACGCCATTCGATAATGCTCGATGACGTGCCATCAATTTCGCCGCTCTCTGGGCGCTAATTATTTAAAGGCACATGTTGTTTTCAATTAAACTGCCCCGGTTAATCACTTGACTAATTAATGAATTTTTGCACGGAGAGCGCAACCTTTATAATTACATCTTGCTTGAAACGGAGGACAATTAATGTTTTAATTATATTGCGAAAGTCAATTAATTAGGGACGCGCAAAGTGCAGTGCAGTGAGTGTTTATGCACTGAATGAAAAATCACACATGGAAATTTTTCAATTAAATGGTTGATAGTTTTATTTACATGTCGTTTAATTCACCCATTGAAATATTGGTTGGTTGTAATTTATTCGAGTTGAGTTTGAGTTGCTGAAAATTTTCCGCGATGCATTCACTGAATTAAGAGAAGAGATCTGTAAGTCAAATGAAGTGCAAATATGTTTGCAAGTAATTTAATCAACTGCATTTTATTGATTCTTTTATTGCATAAAATAAATTCATGAATTGTACGAATTTATTAGATTAAACTTTATGATAAAGTTTTAATGTAAATTTCCTATAAAAAGATGAAGATTTTGAAAATCCAATGAATGAAAATTTTAAGTTATTATTTAACTTTTAAACTTTCTATAATTTTTAAAACCTCAGAAAGAAATTCAAATTTCATAATTTCAAATATTTTCTATACAAATAACCCGTAAATTAGCATAAATATGATATGGTATCTAAATATGCCATTGAAAAAATTTCAATTATCTCACATTCTCTACTAGTAACTAGCTGGGTTCTACTGACTTAGTCGACTCACTATCAATCTTGCACTTTCAACAATTTATTTTTCCTGCAAAACCGGCGGCGGAAAATGCGCAATGCGACCAACACAAGAGTCCGTTATGTGGAAAGCGTTCAAGATTAACTATAATAGGTGGGATTAAGTATCGAACCGCTACAGGACCGAAAGCGTGCGCACGTCCCGCTTCCTGCATTGTGTACATAGATAAATTATACCAGCATTATTCGGGAGCGGCGGCGTGATAAGCGCCACACGAACAGGCGAAAACACAAAGATAGACTACGTGTGCGAATAATTTTTTTTTGCATTCCCCCCCATTCGCGGTTATACAATATACCCATACATATATTCATACGAATTGATAAAAAATACACTACCATTGCATCCTCGATAAAAAAAACCGAACGCAATGTGTATGTGTTCGTGTGACCGTGTGGGTGGCAAATAAATGCACGCATTTTCGCGAACCGTCGATTCGACGAAGCGCCAACGTGACAGCGGGAAAAATCGCCGTCCGGTCGGCTACAATGAACGTAACGTGGAGAAAAATCCATGTTGATTGGGATAAAGCTATCCTGTCATTTATTACAATGCCCTCCTTCTCCGCATTCGATATATCGGTTCCAATATTGGCGCTCAATCATTTAACCCGATATCGGCTGATAACCCTCTCTTCTCTCGTGGTACTTCGATTGCAATGCACTCGTGTCTCCCGTGTGTTTTTCCGGCATGTTTTTTCTTCTTTGGCGCACTTTTTGTAATTCCTTTTCGATTGGGCAAAGCACGAAGCATAATATTTTTGCGCATTCAGTGGAAAATATCGCTCGATGCGCGTTGTTCAATTAGGAAAACATTTTTATTAGGAATTTGCGATTGGCGCGAGTTGTCAGTGGAAAATATTGAAATTTTGTATACGTGAGAGAGCTCCAACAATGGGTTTCAATGTAGGGCGGACGGATTTTTTTTTTCGTTGTTTATCGATGGTTTTCAACTAGGATTGATCGACTTGCATGGGTCAAGTAAGCGAGTTCGGGATTGCACAAATGGAAATTGCATTTCCATTGCATTTTCCCCATTCGTATTTCGCTCTAGCAATTTGAAGCGAAATCAATACCAACAATTTGTAACGCGTTGGCAATTTAATGATATCGTTTGTCGTCATTGAGTGAATTATTCTCATTAAGTTGAAAGCAAATGTCTTCTACAAGTTTTGGCCTGTAGCAATTATTATTAAAAAAAATCTGTACTAATCAAGACCTGCTGTTCATTGTTACTTTTGATGCAATTGGTCCAACCGTATAGAAGTTATATCCAGTTTTATAAGCCAATAAGCGAAAATTCGGCATTTTTAAGATCCCATTTTTCAAGTTCTAATATTTCTGAATCCTGGACGATTTCGGGACCATGACCAATGTTATTTTTTCGTCAAAATATGATAAATGCCGTTTGAATCGGTCCATTAGTTTCGGAGATATGAAAATTTTTGAAAACTCGAACGATTTTAAGAATTTCATATCGCTTTTTTCGCTACAAACTTTTTTTTAAATTTTTTTCTTCGAATGCGATTTCTGGGCTCCCCATCACCAAAAGGGCATGAACCCATACATTTTTGGAAAGTACTCATCAAGACCTACAATTTTCTTCCAATTTTAGTTTAATGGGTCCAACCGTGTAAAAGTTATACGCAGTTAAAGGAGCGAAAAAAAGCGAAAATTTTTCACTTTTCACACCCCATTTTTCAGGTTCGGATATTTCTGAATCCCGGACAGATTCGGGACCATGACCAATGTTATTTTTTCGCCAAAATACTATAAATGCCGTTTGAATCACCCAAATCGGTCCATTAGTTTCGGAGATATGAAAAGTTTTGAAAACTCGAGCGATTTTAGGAATTTCATATCGCTTTTTTCGCTACAAACTTTTTTTTCAATTTTTTTCTTCGAACACGATTTCTGGGCTCCCCATCACCAAAAGGGCATGAACCCATACATTTTTGGAAAGTACTCATCAAGACCTACAATTTTGTTCCAATTTTAGTTTAATGGGTCCAACTGTGTAAAAGTTATACGCAGTTAAAGAAGCGAAAAAAAGCGAAAATTTTACATTTTTCGCACTCCATTTTTCAGGTTCGGGTATTTCTGAGTCCCGGACAGATTCGGGACCATGACCATTGTTATTTTTTCGCCAAAATACTATAAACACCGTTTGAATCACGCACATCGGTCCATTAGTTTCGGAGATATGAAAATTTTTGAAAACTCGAGCGATTTTAAGACTTTCATATCGCTTTTTTCGCTACAAACTTTTTTTTCAAATTTTTTCTTCGAACGCGATTCTTGGTCTCTCCATGACCAAAAGGGCATGAACCCATAGATTTTAGGAAAGTACTCATCAAGACCTACAATTTTGTTCTAACTTTAGTTTAATGGGTCCAACCGTGTAAAAGTTATACGCAGTTAAAGGAGCGAAAAAAAACGAAAATTTTTCATTTTTCACATCCCATTTTTCAGGTTCGGGTATTTCTGAATCTCGAACAGATTCGGGACCATGACCAATGTTATTTTTTCGTCAAAATATGATAAATGCCGTTTGAATCAGCCAAATCGGTCTATTAGTTTCNTCGGTCCATTAGTTTCGGAGATATGAAAATTTTTGAAAACTCGAGCGATTTTAAGAATTTCATATCGTTTTTTACGCTACAAACTTTTTTTTCAAATTTTTTCTTCGAACGCGATTTCTTCTTGCCCAGAAGCCAAAAGGGCATAAACCCATAGATTTTTGGAAAGTACTCATCAAAACCTACAATTTGTTATAAACATTCATTACAATTGCTCCAACGAAACTTTTTTTTAAATTTTTTCTTCGAACGCAATTTCTGCTGTCCCAGAAGCCAAAAGGGCATAATCCAATAGATTTTTGGAAAGTGCTCATCAAGACCTACAATTTGTTTCTAACTTTTGTTTAATTGGTGCAATCGTTTAACAGTTATTGGTAGTTAAATGAGCGAAAAAAACGAGAATTTATTTTCACATCTGGTCTTAAGCATTTACCATTTTTTTGTAGAATTTAGCAACATCATATATTTTTTTTATCCCCATTACATCAAATGATGTTGCAGGATGCAACTTTCTACCGGTTCCACCATCTCCGAACATATTTCTTCAACAGAGTCATTGTCTACTTCGGATTGAAAAGCATGATCAGAAATGAGATCCGTTGAAACTTGGTGCTTGTCGAACACTTCTTTAGATCTGCAAATTGACGCAGGGTGCACTCGATATCTACGAGAACGCGCCCCATGTGTTTCTCTTGTTGTTGCGGCCACTGTTACTGTTCATTTCTGCTTTATTGCACTCGACACAATGATTGTTTAATCGATTCGCGCACAGTCCGCTTGGTCTTAAAGAACCCGCTAGCGATCGTTGGCTAGAGGGGCAACTATTAACTGATGTGTTTCGCCACGAGGAGCCAATGTCCCCTTTATCTCGTATGCAACAGCCACAGGACAATGTGCACTCGAATGCGAGTCAATAAATCCCGAATGTAAATATTGTCTACCTGACGCACCTTCATCAGTATCAACATCTGAAGATGAGTGGAAAAATGCGTTCAATTAAATACCCATTTTCGTTTGTTGGTTGAATCGCCGACTAAGAATTCTGGAATTATTGCCACCACATTTGATGTTAATCGAATTAAGAGTCTATTTGTTTGCGCATTCAATGGCCCAACTTTTTGTTTGCTCTTTGGTGATTGCGGCGCGTTTAGATGCAGTAATAAGCGCATTTATTGTTTGTTGATTATCAGTCGAGTGCACCGAATGGATTTTTATGAGTAATTTTTAATCCCATTGACTTCTTGCAATATTGTGTGCTGGAAACGAGCGCACGATAGCGGATAAAAAGAGGGAAATAGTTGATAGTAACTTTGAGGTATGTTAAGAATTTATATATTCCAATAACGTAGGGTCGTGTTATTGTGGATTTTGAACGCGTTCCGATTATCGTTCTTCCAGAATACGATTCGAATTCGTAACTACCATCGAAGGAATGAAGGAGAAACAAGAAGGCGACTCTTCTACCGCATCCCAGAGAAGAGTCCCTCGAACTTGTATATACGTATATACGGAAACGAATCGACTTGGCTCTAGTTTTTGGGGGCGGCCGAAGTATTCCTTCCGTCGTCGTTTGGTGTAGAACTATGCGCCCGCCGTAAACTTTCCTTCAACTTCCTCTTCCTCGTCTGGGATAGAATTGCGTATCAGTTTTAATAAATTGATATTTATAATTGAATTCGCCATCTTTTAACATTAGCCTCGCCTCGACTCTTCCGGAGGGAGGCAGGAAATTTGCATTATTGCGCAGAAAAACGCATGGAGCGAAAACACGAAGTGAAAGGACAGGCGAAAAAATGTATGCAAGAGTAATATTTACGCATGTTGCATTAATAGCTCGTGCTGTAACATGAGTTCTAATCAAAGTGTGTCATGTCTGTCTCCTCTGCGTACAATTCGCGAGAGTGATAAGCAATTCGAGTAGCATTAATTTCTGCGTCGACGACCGGTCCGTTTCTATAATGAACATGTCATGATTGTCACGGACAGTGACGGTCCATTGTCACCACAGATTTGACTTTATCTGATCTAATCATAAATACACCGAGTGTTCCAAATTCCATCACTTGTATGTTCAGAATAGACCAATAAGAACTGCAAAGTGTCTAATTTCTTAATGAGATAGGAGTTTTCGAAAGTTTTCTTTGTTGATAAAAATATGTACTCTAAAGAAATTTAAATTGGGATTGGATGATTTGTGGTTGGTGGTTGATGATGTGTATAGTGTATGAAGCTGATCCCCATTTACAAATTATCTGTGCCTGAGATCAGATGAACATCCGCTTATCAGTGTTTAACATCGCATTATGAAAAGCTAATGTCCTTCGGGACTCCGTTTAGGGAATACATCGCATGGGATGCGATGGCGGTTTCGCCATCAAACACTACACAATACAAAATACGTAATGCGCGCCTAATAAGGGTCATCTCCCTTTGGACCATGCGGCAGAGTGACAAAAGCCCATCCCGAAACTATTTGACTACGAGGGCGGCTCGCAATATGCTCCCACTTTACACTCTAAGATCATTAATATTCATCGCATCATGTTAAGCATTCGGATAAAAAATTGCAATTCTACTCGAGATGTAATGCTTCTTGTCGACGAAGTAGGTGTACATGGGGAAAAAGCTGTTGGTTATTGTCGCATTTATCCTCCAAATGAAAATTGCGTACTTTTGCGCCCAAAATTCACATTGCTTGGTGGAAGCTCGCGCACAGTTCCTCTACGCGGCTGATTTTCTGAATTTCCCCGGCACTCTGTTGGCGAACGTGCTCAATGATTCGAACGGACATATATTATTTTTGTTGCGAGAGGGTGCAAATATGATGTCACAAAGCCATTTGTTAGCGCGGCTTCCTGGCTCGGTCTGTCTGTAGGAAAACCGCGACCCGATATGTCGCTCCATATTTATGATCTCTGTCGCATGTATGTATCTGCACCGGAATTTTCCGGGTGTGTGGGAGGTTTGCGAATGTGCTATCGCCAGCCGCAGACGCCGCCTCATGCGCGCCCACCGCCGCCGAAACGATGGGCGAAAACTCGTCCATTTCTATAACTATGTGTACATATTTCTCGCCCGCCCAACGAGCAGCCCGCCCGCATAGACGACCACGAATAAAAAATAACAAATAACGCACACCAAACGCGCTCTTTGCTGCTGCTGTTCGTGCCACCATTCGTGGGTGTATTTGCCGGGTGGTTTATTACCTCTTTGTTTCCCTATTCCTGTTGCTGGGGCGGCAGCAAGAAAATTTATGATTGAAATCATCGCCTACAACAATGGGGAATCTCCGTTTAATTTCGCTGCGAGAGAGAAAAAAATCCGTGCGTAATTCCATCAACGAGCACACATCATCATCATCATCGCAAGAAGAGAAGCAAATTGTATTTGTTTCCAACCTGCCCATCCGAGATGTCTGCCCATCTCTTCATATACGTCCCTACACATGCACCATTCCATTCCTCTTTGGTGGCGGCGCCGGGATGATCCTTAATGCATTTCCGGTCCTTTTCAGAAACACTGTCAATGTCACAAGTTGAACAATTCCCCGAAGGAAAAAATCCCGAGTAAATTTTGCAGTCCCTATGCTTCTCGTGCTCTGGTCGATTCTCCATTTCGCTGAAATTCTACAAAGCTCTATTTTCTAAGGATGCTCCAGTCCTTTCGGACGGCTGTTACGCTTTTAGGACGGCAGGATGACGCCATAAAATGCTACAATGTAGTCGCAAATACTAAGAACGCGCCCAAGTGACCGTAAAATCGTTTAGAATAGAAGTGATTTAAATGCGCGTCCATCGGATTTTCCATATATCCACTGCCACATCACTGAACATAGACATATAGCGCGCAAATCCACGTTCTGGACGTATGTTTTGTTATCCTTCATAAAACGTATGCAAAAATACGCATATTCAATATGAGATACAAAATAGCACAAAGCTTTCCAAGATGGTCGTTTAACGATTTCTGCCGGCAAATAAAATTCCTCATGATATTCCAAACGATCATTTCGAGCATTAAATATATTCGTACCAACAAATAATTACGTATTCTGATGGGGAGCCTTTGGAAAATTTGAAATTATAATGCAAGAAAATGCAACAACAAGTGTAATTTAATATAAATTTCTTTTAACACCACCTTGTACAATGTTGCATGCAATCTTTCATCTCTGCTACTTTGTCTTTGTGCTCGTTGGGTGCAAAATGTATTGTTATTCAATTCCGCCTTATGATTTCATGTTGCTCAACGTCGCCTCCCATTCATTAAGTATCATATTACAATATAGCATTTACATATTACCAAAGTATAAATAATTAAACAAATAATCAGCAACCTTGGACTGTCCGTTCGCGTAATTCATTCGATTTCGCTCGCGTGGAAAGAAATTTTCATTTTTATACATATTCATACGTCTTTTGTTCGTAAGTCCGTCATATTAGTCAGTATTCTATTCTTAATTATGCACTCAATGTGGTTTTAAACAACAACAACGCATTTCAATATTAATTCGTAGCAAACTCAATGAATAACGTATACTGTGCAAAAGTGGAATAAAAATTTGTCTACGTTCGTGTATAATTTGGCCATAAAATTTTATCCCCGGCCACTTTATGATCTCGTGTATCCCCTTAAAATATTCAGTATCTCACTTTTATTTTCCGTTTAGACATTCTGATAGTAGCGCTCGGCGTATTTTATATTTTCCGAAAAGAATCGTCTCCCGAAAGAAAGAACTATAAGAGCGCTAGGCTTTTCTCGGCGCAATTCTATGCCGTTTGGTCAAAAGGAAAATATAGAAACCTTGTGCGCGCTGGCTTTTGGCCAAGTTTGCCAGAATTGAATTGTAGGCAGGACGAAGAGCGAACTCGAGTCGCCAGTCGCGTTTGCAGGAGTCACGTTTAATATCATCGCACCGTTGGTTTTCGAGGTAATATTTTGCGGCCGTTGTGCCCCCCCGGTACAGAATAAAGTTACGTCGTAAATTTTCAAGATTCAACCACGTGAAGTTTTTGGATATGAGGCAGGCCACAAAGATCGACAACGTTTATCATTTTAGTGAAAATAAATAAAACGTTTATTACAATTGTTTAAAATATTTGACTTTATGAAATTTACAATTTTAATATTATTTCGACTGTTTCTTCTCGGAGAAAAACTGTGAAGAAATTGTTAAATTAGTACAATTTCGATGGTTTTCAAACTGATACAAACCTTTTGTATCAAATTGAATGCTTCGGTTGAGTCGCAACATCTCAACGAGCGTTTTATCCAATCCGGGAGAACATTTTTCGTTGACAATCTGTTGTATCGAACATCCACTAGTAAAACGGACGCATAATCGTTTTTGTGTCGCACTGCTCGTCCTATGCATTGATTTACTGCTTTCATGCACAAATTTTCATAGAATGTTTTGCCCGCACCAGAACCCTACGAGAATTAAGCAAATAAATCAAACCAAAGCAAATCGTAATAAAACGCACTTCAGTTTTGTCCAAATAGGCCATTTTTTCTTTCAATTCTGCCGATTGAATATTCGCATATGGCAAACCAAAGACAATTACGCATCGGCCCAAATCGTCGCTAAAATTTAAACCTTCGCTCAATTTACCACCTGGAATTAACCAATAATTGAATCAAATTTAGTTAATGAAATCGTTAAACTTACAAACAACGCTGAATAACATTGCATTTCTTTTCTGTGATTTGTAAATTGCTTTGTGATAGTTTTCAAGTACAGAATCAACAGATCCAGACTCTTGTGGCTCTCGAAATACAACGCGTCCAAAATTAATGTCTTTAACTTGTTCCCAGACCCAATTTTCATATTTATATGATGGAAAGAAAACTACTATGCCTCCATGAACGAATTTGCAAGCATTATTCAATATCAGTTTAATATTGCTGCTCATTTTAAAGCGATTTTCATAATTAAATAGAAATTCCTGATTCGTCAGGACGATCGGCAGAATGTTTTCCGGTGGGATTATGTGGTCACAGGAAAATGTCATAATACGCGATAAATCAGCACCAGCATTTAAAAATAATCTATCACGAAATTCGCTAATTGGTTTCATAGTCCCACCCGCAACTATAACTGCTCGACAATCTTTGACAATATCGCTAAAATGCGCTGATGAATTTAGTAACAAATACTGCAATTTCTTTCCTTCTGGTTGAGCATGTAATAGAATTCTTCCATCAGAACTTGCATGCTGCAAAGCCTCCAAGAATGAGATTACAGATAATAGTGGATTGGCCATTGATGTTTTCTTTGTATCTTCTGCAATGGCATTCGACGCATTGGTTTTTGAATTATTGTTTTTTAATTGATTGCAGTTAGCTGCTTGTTGAGTTTTTTTGTTGCATTTCTCAGCCTTCAACTCTTCATCAATGCTTACTTTAAATTTTAAAAACGCTACCTCAGCGTTTTCTTTAGGTGCGGGCTTTGGAATCAAATGCGACGCTCGTAGAGCAAAGCCATGTAACTATAGAATATCGATAATTTTTTAATTAGTGATTAAATTAAGGAAATCGAATTATTCTACCTTCTGAGATAATTTACTATTTCGTATGAACTCAACGAGTTTAAACATATTAAAATGATCGATTTCAGAATGAGAGACGAAATCGTTGACCGTAAAAACCGTTGTGCCATCATGAGTAACTTTGCCTATAAATGTATCTATTTAATTTCATTTACCAATAGTGGAATTATTAGTTTTACCAAATACAGCTTTGAGTGACGAAAGAATCATTAATAACTGATTTATGTGAAGGAAGTTAATTGCAGATAGACGTTTTCCATACTTCATTTTGTATTCCTTCAGCTGCTTGTGGCATAGTTCTACTTGATCTGCTTGGACAGTAGCACCATACATTTGTCCCAGTGCATCTAGTAAATTGTGTGCCTCATCTATTATAACTACATTGTCTTTAAGCACAATTCCTGCAATTTGTTGCTCAAATATCTCTCAAAAACCAAATGAATGCTAAACTTATGTATTTACCATTTGCCTCCCTTGTTTGTTTGTGTAATATTGTATTATAGGGAACTAATATAACTTCAGCATATTCAACTGCATTCCTGCTGGCATAATAAGGACAGGCACCAAATGTTCTTCCTGTAGTTACCAAATCTTCAACATCCTGAACATCCAAAATTATACTATCTTTTAAATCATCTATAGCTTCCTGTTTAAAGTATGGACATTTGCAACTTGTATTTGTTTTTCTTCTTTTCAAACACTTTCCATCTTCTTCAACTTTAGTTTTTATAGTTGTTGCTTTCTTCTGCATATCTAAACATCTAAAACATTATAATTGTCAAAAAGGTATTACAAATATTAATAAATGCAGTACTTTTCATTGATTAAAGAATTGCTTTTCAAACTATTAACTTTTGGATTAATGCAATAAATCTGTCTAGATGCCAATGATATTACTCTGATATCTTTACTAAATACTGATTTCCTGATCTCACCAACAAACTGGGATAGTTGGGAATGAGTTCTGCTGCATATAAATATCTAAAGAAATTGAATTAAATATTTATAAATTAATTTAAAATTATACTTTTACCTTTGTAGGAGAAAACTTGTGCTCTTCCTGTTCTGTTTCTTCACTGTTTTCTGTGGTAATATCATCCAATAATAAGTCATCATTAATCATATTCTCAGAATTTCCAGGATCTTGAATTTCATCTTGAACAGACACTGTATTCAATTTCCTAAGCTTAAAATCTTGCATTAGTTTCCTCTTTCTTAATTTTAAGTCAGACAGCAAATTATAATATGTTTCAATGCTCTTATTTGTTAACTTTAAACTGTCTAATTGCTTATTAATCTCAATTATCTTGCTCTGTGAGGTAAGCCAATCGCTTCCCTCAGATTCAATGGAGATTATTTCTTCTTGTAGTGTAATAATTTTGTTTCTAATATTCTCCTGAACATGTGCATTATGATCCTTTAACCATTTAATTGCTCCACAAATTATACTTAAGGATTTGCCCTATAAAGTCTAAATTTAGCCATAGTTTAATAAGAATAAAATGTTAAATTACCGTGCCAGTAGGACTTTCAAAAATTCCACATTTCTTTTGTTCTAATGCCAGGTAAATTTGTTTCATGAAGTCTTCTTGTATTTTATATGGTTTAAATGGAAACTCGAATTCATCTGGCGTTGCTAAATGAATCATTTTCAATTTTAGGTGAAAATATTATTGCGATAGTTTTAGCGCGCTTTGTTAGTTTTAAAGGTTACTTAATTCTACTAGCTGCTATGAGCTTCAAGTGTACATTTGTCACAACTTTCTGAGGGCGCCACAAACGAACATTAGTTGTGGAAATAAATCCATTATTTGATTATTAAAATCTAAACACATAAAATACATAAAATATAAATATAAAAATAAATAATACAAAAACAATACTTTATATCATACATATAATACATGAGCGGCCGCGTAGAAACCTACAATAACCCAAAATAATTGCGTTGTAGCAGAGT
>JARJDZ010008679.1:0-14282 GCA_030264555.1 Aleochara sp. GC000083 | reverse complement strand
TCGTGACTCACCCGCAAACGGAAGACTCAACGCGCATCGAACTAAATCGCTTATAACTTTAGAACGGTAAGAGATATTTTAAATTTGAAAAGTGCACAATGAACAGCGATAAAAGTGAATCGATTTCTGCCTAGGAACAATTTTATTATGTATTTTTTCGGGAAATATATTCATTTACAATTAAATAGTTCTATCGTGTAATTACATGATAATATTTCGCATTAAATGCAATGACATTTAAGTAGGTTACATTCTGAATCAAATGAGGTAGTAACATATTTTTACACAAATAGTTCATGAAATATAACGATTTAAACTTTTCTTGCGTTCCACCCGAAGGTCGCGAGGGGTGTCGCGACACGCTCCGCAGTAACGCAAGTCGCGTGGGACTCAGTGGAGTCTCTCCCGCAGCAGACTACTGCGACGCGCTCGTGGGTCATCCGCTAACGGAAGACTCAACGCGCATCGAACTAAATCGCTTATAACTTTTGAACGGTAAAAGATATTGTAAATATTTAAAGTACACTATTAAAAGCAATAAAAAATGAATCGATTTCTGGCTGCGAACATTTTTTTATCTACTTGTTCGGGAGATATTTACATTTACAATTAATTACTTGTATCGTCAAATTACATGATAATATTTCAAATTAATTGCAATAACATTCAAGTCGGTTAAATTCTGAATCAAATGAGGCCAAGTAAAATATTTTATCTTTAATAGTTCCAGAGATATAGCGATTTATACTTTCCTCGCATACCACCCGAACGCCGCGAGGGGTGGTGCGACGCGCTTCACAGTAACGCAAGTCGCGTGGGACTCAGTGGAGTCTCCCTGGCAGCAGACTACTGCGACGCGCTCGTGGCTCACCAGCTAACGGAAGACTCAACGCGCATCGAACTTAATCGCTTATAACTTTTGAACAGTAAGAGATATTGTAAATATTAAAAGTACACTATTAAAAGCAATGAAAAATGAATCGATATCTGCCTGCGAACATTTTTTTTATTTACTTGTTCGGGAGTTATTAACACTTACAATTAATTTGTTGTATCGTCAAATTTCATGATAATATTTTGAATTAGATGCAAAAATATTTAAGTCGGTTAAATTCTGAATCAAATGAGGCAAAGTAACATATTTTATCACAAATAGTTCCTGAGATATAGCGATTTAAACTTTTCTTGCATATTACCCGAACGTCGCGAGGGGTGGCCCGACGCGCTCAGCAGTAACGCAGTCGCGTGCGACTCAGTGGTGTTTCCCCCGCAGCAGAGTACTGCGACGCGCTCGTGGCTCACGCGCAATCGGGAGACTCAGCGCGCATCGAGTTAAATCACTTATAACTTTTGAACGGTAAGAGATATTGTAAATGTTAAAAGTACATTATTAAAAGCAATAAAAAATGAATCGATTTCTGCCTGCGAACATTTTATAATCTATTTGTTCGGGAGATATTTACATTTACAATTAAACAGTTCTATCGTGTAACTACGCGATAATATTTCGCATTAAATGCAATAACATTTAAGTAGGTTACATTCTGAATCTTTTTGAAAACTGAAGTTACCTTTATTAGTTTTTGACATTATAAAAATTGAATCAAACCAAATATAATCAAGATTTTTAAATAACATACTTTAGCATAAACAAATTCAATGTTATTTTACCAACGTTTTTGATACTCCGATTTAAATCAGAGGGAACATTTTCATGGACAATTTAATGCACATCTTGGATTTTTCAACAGAACTAAATTATCTTTATTACTTTTTGAGATATTTCAAATTGCATGACACAAATACTTTAAAGAAACCAGGAAATGAGAATGTAACCTGAAGCTAATTTTAATCGCGAGCGAAAACCATTAAAATCTAAATTTCGGTTGGAGATTACTTCCGAATTGAAAGCATTTCCACGCCGACAAGTTTCCAGTGATAGAGTAATCAATTTGTTTGCATCATTGGAATTTATCACTTTTGGCCTATGCGGAACTCTGCAAGCTCTTATTTATGTGCAGATAAAACGAAATTAGAAGCATTTGGAGTTGAAAATGCAAATGAAATGATCTCACAACTGATACATCTATGGGCAATAAATGCAATAAATATGAGAGCAAGTAAATCATAAAAGATGAAAGATTTCTGACTCCAGATAACATCATAAAACTCCAATTTCTTGCTATTCGTCTTTAAAATCTCTTGTAAAAAGTATGAAATGAAAAGTGAAACAATCGTAACATCATTTCCATATGAAACCGAAATTTTTGCTCTGATTGTTCTTTGTGATGATAAATCAATTCTTCCATTGTTTCATCCGCAAATTGAACGTTTACGATGATGAATTGAGTAACATCGAGCAAAATTGAAGATGCAAAAATTGTTGTTCGCTGATTGTACGTACGTGTTCCAGTTCTTGCATGCACGATTTGCATGGTGCAAGGTGGCTCTTTCTCCCATACGTCCAGCATGGTACCATCGTCCATCGCCCGAAGAAAGCACATATAAAGAGCATCTGCAATTTCTCCAACCTCACATTCGCGAATTCGTTCCCGAAGCAAATTCGCATCGCATCGATCAAGCCAGCTCTGCAAATTAAGTCGATTTTGTTTCCAAGTGTCATTCGAAGCATCAACATGATTCCCAATCAGGTACCATTCAACTCAGATCGATTTAGTGATTTCTATTGATTGATTTTTGGGTGTTTGCAGAACTCGATGACCTTGCTGCTTCTTCTTGCATTGACCACGATGGCCTTGGCGTATCCTCTGCAGTACACGAAGTATGAACACGGGCAGGACTACGATGAAGGCAGCCAGCATGAAGGACGAGCCTTTCATGATCGCATCATTGTCGATCCGCATCCACATCATATCGATTATTATGTAAGTACAAGAATCTGCAAGGTGTAGGTTGTTGGAAAAGTGTCTGATTGGAAAAGTGGCACGTGTGTCCATAATGCAGCCGGAAAAGTATCAAGCGTCCTAATAAGGATTTTCCAGTTGGTCTTGTGACATTGATTTTCAAAGAGTTGAGAAATCATCGTGTTTGTGAACACAAATTTCTCTTGCTGACTCTCGAAGTTTCGTTTTCGCAGTTTCTTTTATTTTACGATGGTTTTTTTTGTTATTTATGATCGCTTAAGGTAATTTTCATCTAGGAAATTGTTCTTACTGATCTTGAAATTTATTTGTATTGATTTTTTCATTATATCAAGAAAGGAATACAATTTCAAAGAATTTTGCAGATATATTTGCAAATAACTTCAAAATTTTTAGTCTGATTTGGCTAAAATTCAAATTTAATGAGTGGCAAATTATGCCCTAAAGAGAAATTGCAAAAGTTATTAATTAATATCGATTAGATTCAGAGAAATTTTGAAAAGTCTGAAGTTGATCATAAATCTTGTTGAGTTTTTTTCAGTGTTTTTGTTAAGAATTTTTGACAATAGTTCAAAACAGTACCACCTAGTGAAATAAATCGAACATTTTTAGATTCCACATTAAATTCTGATTAAATAACACTCAAGTTCAATTTAAATTATCAATTCCAATTAGTTTTTATTGATAAGGAATGTTTCAAAAAGAAAGTGACTTTTAAGGACAAATTTCAACGTTCATCATTTTAAATGATTTACCTAACTGTATTAAAAATGCAGGAAAGGTTATTGAATAGGAAATTTAATGTAGAATTCAAAACTTTTTTCAAAAATTAATTATCAATTATACTTTAAAAGTTATTCCACTTTTCCTTGTAAGAAAAATGATATACAATTTCTTGCAAATCTTCAAGATATTTTTCTGAAGAATTTCAAGAATTTTGATCCGATTTTTGTAAATAATGAACTAAACTATTCTTAGATACTTCCTTAAAGAAAATTATTAAATAATATTGATTTGACTCAAAGTAATTTTGAAATTTTTTTAAAAAATTATAGAAGTTGGTGTTTTCAGTTCAAAGTTTGTGCAAATAATTTTGCAAATAATTCGAAAACTATATTATCTAGCAATGTGAATCAAATTTTATTAGATTCTACATAAAATTCTTAATAACTAAAACTGATTTCGATCAATTTTGATAATTATTACTAGACTTAATTAATTAGAAATTATACAAATCAAAGATTAAATGAAGATAATTTTAAGAGCGAAATTCCATGCCTATTTTATATAATTTATCGAGTAGATTTTAATATAACGAAAGACTTCCTGATAGGAAATTTCCTTACAAATTCAAATCTTTTTTCAAAAATAGACTATCTCCAATATTTAAAAAGTTATTAAACTTTTTCTAACCCAACTTTTTTAAAATTTCAAAAATTGTTTTTTGTCGATTTTAACGATTTCTTCGACGATTTTTGCAGGCACCACCGAAATATAGTTACAAATACGGTGTGAACGACTTCCACACGGGTGACATCAAGTCCCAGCACGAGTCCCGCGATGGAGACGTCGTCAAAGGCAGCTACACTCTGGTGGAACCGGATGGCTCCATTCGCACCGTCGACTACACTGCAGACAAGCACAATGGCTTCAATGCCGTCGTCCACAAGACAGAGCCTCTGAAAGGCCATCACCATCATCACGATAGCAATCACTTCAACGGCTACTAACGGCTCGCTAATTAACGAAACGTAATTAGCAACGGCAATCTTCACTAACCAGACTAGTTATTAAGTGAAACTACTCGTTATTTATTTCTCTTGCGTTATAAAATTATCGCTTTGTGTGTAAATGTTGTTTGTACAAACCGAATAAAATTGTTTTAAATAATTTTGCGCAAAAATTGAAAAAGAAGTCCTCGCAGTCGGTAGGATTCGAACCTACGCTCCCAGAGGGAATCTGATTTCTAGTCAGACGCCTTAACCGCTCGGCCACGACTGCTTCATATCAACCCACAATTTACAAATTATCTTCAACTAAATGTTCTTTTTTAAGAATTTGTTATTAAATTTATATTTATATCTATTGTTTATAACTTAAATAATTTTTTAACCTGTTAGTTTCGTTACGATTGCTTCGTGGCTAATTTTTCATTCTGATTTTCTCTGTTTGTTTAGGTAATCGTAATGGTAATGGTAATGAGAGCGTACTTTGTTGATTGTTAAGGATTAAAATGAGTTCGTAAATAAACTAATGTTGTGTAAAGCCCGCGTGGCACACCCACAAACGAAGGTCGATCATGGCTGCCGATGGATTTCCTTTTTCTTTCGCTGCGATTTCGTTTCGAAACGACGAACGAATTTGTTTCACTCGGGTCACTTTTCACATGGAACGTTTCGCATCTAGCACCGAGCATTTTAGCGTTAACAATGGGTAATTGCAAGTGTAATATGTGTTGTAAGCAAATGTTTATAAATTAGTTGATAATTTATCTTGGCTGACGCCCACATAATTCATGTGGCACGAAATACGATTATTTTTCGAATGTTTGCAATTCGAATTCTATCATTTTTCTTTTAAAGTTTATAATAACAATTGTTGTATTGTGTATTTATTTTTGTATTTTATGTAATAATATTGAGTTTTCATTGTTATTCATTCAATGCTATCATTTTTGTTATCGTTAATTAAACGTTTGTAACTTTTTGCTGAAAATTATGAAGCAAAATTTTAAAAATTTATTTCAAGATTGTAAATGAATTAAAAATAATGATCTAATAGGTCATTCGAATGAAAATTTAGTTTACTTTCATCACTGATTTTTTACAATTCGTAAATTAATTAGTATTGGACCTAATTAAATTTGATTTAAATTATTTCTTATTCAAACAAAAAAATTCAATTGCAAATTTGCAATAACTCTATCTAAATTTTATGATTACCATTAAAAAGCATTTAAAACGTACTTTAAAATAAAGTAAGAACCTTGTTTGGATGTTAATTAGACGTGAAATTATTTAATTAAAGATTATGACTTTCAATCTTGAAAGAAATGATTTTGAATTTAAATGTGAATTACTCGATTATTTCCTGGCTATATTCAAATCAGCATTGAAATATAACATCATTACAAAATAAACATTATATCTATGGCCTATAAATCTAATTTATGTCTGTATCTGCAAGATAATTTGAATAAATTGCATTTGCACGACTCAAAAAATGCGTGCACTTTGACTTATATCATCGAATTTTTGCTTTGCTTTATATTTTTAGAAAATCACATTATACAGGATGTCAAACTACATCCAAAAATATGTTTTAAAACATTACAACAAATTACTGAAAAAAAATAATGAAATAAGAGAAAATTTCAATTCAATAAAAATGATATCAAAAAAGTTTTAATTTGTTTGATCGTTTGCTGATCTGATTTCTGATCTAAAATTGGGAATGATTTCTGAAAATGTAAAAAGTTCATAGGTCACATGTTCAAAATCATGCACTGCATGCATGAATAAGAACGAAGTCCATTGCATAATGTCTTTAAATGGGTATTACAGACATTTTTCTTCGGTTCTTCTGGTTTCTTCTCGTTGATTTCTTCTTTATTTTTTGTTTCTTCTTTGCCAGCTCTAACAACTTTTAAGTGTAGACAACAAGATAAGTACTTCTTTTGTTTTGCATGATTTATTTCGGACTTGAAGCGATGTGAATTGCTCAAGAATGAATAATTGGAAACTCGATGAGAATTCAAAACTAGCAAACTAAAATTTAACTGAACGAAACAATTCAGTGCAATAATTTTAATCATTTAAAAAAATCTAAATTATAACTGGAATTCGAGTGTAGCCTTTAAGATTTTACCAGAAATATGATATCCATGGAATAGTTTAATTTAATGACGTTGTTTCATGTGCAATTTTAGTGCACTACAAACTCATACTCAAAAAAGAAATGAGAACGCCTAAGACCATACAATTTGAAAGGTTAATTTAAGCACGGTTCATGCTAATATACGTTGAAATATTTGCGATATTTTACGCTGAAATTATTGGAAATGCATAAAAATTATGGGAAAACAAGTGAACTTTTGTTGGAAACAATAAAAAAGATTTTTTCCAATTTGTACCATCATAAAACGTTCAATGCCAATAAAAAGAGCTATTAATTAACGTATTGTTCCACTTGGAAATAATATACAGGGTGTTTTAGATTCAAAGTTTAAAAGTTTCAAAGTTCAAAGTCTAAAAGAATTCTTCTTATATTGAAATTATTAATGAAATTAATTATAACACCCTGTATAATTTAGACCAATAATTGACGATCTTATAAGTGAAACTTATAAACATTAGATCGATTAAATGCCAAACGAATAGTCACGATATTCTTTTTTTAAATTTTATAATCATAACTTTTAATTTTCTTCATTTACTTCATTTCCTTCGTTATTTTTACTTAATTGGAACTTTTAATTTGCACAAGAGCCAAATTAATTAGCAGTGAATCAACCAGCTGATCAACAATTCATATAAATCATCAATTCCTTAAAAAATAAATAATCAAATGAAAGAACTAAATTTCAAGGTTTTTGCAATAGACTTTGAAAACTTCCTTTTAAATTGCTGGAATTATTATTTTAATAGTGTATTGAGAAACGAGCTAAATTGTTCTTCATTCAACGAGAGTAATTCTTTGCGGAAGACCCTGAATTATTGCAAGAATCGTGTCTAATCAATTATCAATACCCATATTTTTTGTTTGTTGTCTTCGAGTTGCATGCAACAATTACGTTTTGTTTCAAATCTAATTTGCCAAACTTGAGCAACTTTTTTTCCTATGCTTCTTCTCTGATTTAATTCGTTAATTTGCACGGTGCGTTTTCAACATACAAGAAGCAAGGTCGCGACATTCGCACTAATTGCTAATTACATCGATTACACCGATTGCTTCACATATGGGCAAACTTTTAAGTCGAAATTAATTAGTATATAGGCAAGAATTCATACGATAAGATTCTAATTTTGGAAGCATTCGAAATGAAATGCTTGAGTGAGCAAGTAGCATACACGAAATGTACACTACAAACTAAATTTGGCTGTTATACGCCCAAAAATATTCAACATCGCGTTGGAAATTGTTACATAAGGTTAATCAACAATGCATTTATCTTGTTGTTGTTTGGTACTTTAAGCTAGGTCTAGATAGCATTTAGATCACATAAGTCAACTTTTCGTTTATGTATGTGGATGAAATGATTGAATAATCGCAATGATAATAACAATAATCGTGCGTATCATTGAGTAAATTAAATTTTTCAAATTATCCATGTAGAAAGTTCACTATACACTAAATCTAAATGATCCAAGGTAAAGTACTAGATGAATGGAAGTACAATAATAATGAAAAATGAGAGCGGATTTATAATTACATTTTTACGCCTTATTGTAAGGCAACCAACAATACATCCACACCTTAATATCTCAAAAACTAACTTAGTTTTCTAATTTGTTGAAATCAATATCTAAAGAATACACTTTGAAATTTGTAGTTTGGAATTTTCATTGCGAAATTCCTAAAATTTTGGTTGTAACAAAATAAATCAAAATGTAACTCTATTTGGAGCAATTTTTTCAACATTATATAAGTTGTTGATATTTCACAAGAAGAAAAATTGCACATATTAACAACATTAATGACTGAAATCGTCGAAAATGACTCCGAATTCACTCTCGATTCAATTTCGCAGACGAAAACGCGACGAGAGGAATTCGCAACGAGCAAAAACCAAATCGATTGCACAAGGATCAATGATGAAAATAGCCTCCATTAGAGATAATCACAAATATTAGATGTCTATGCGATTATCACTTACATAACAAGTCTGGGTTCAAAGGGAAAAACCAATGGGACCAAAAAATTAAGTTAGTTCTTAGTAGAAATGTCATTATATGCAATTATTTTTGGGCGTTGGAATTCAACTTGTGCAACAACTCGAAAATTGTACAATGATGGAACGAGATGCAATATTAGTCGAACACGATCCACAGAACAATGAGACAAAGGCGGGAATCATTTCACATATAGATCTAGTATAAGTACGTAGTGTGTATCAGATTCGTCTCAATTGATTGCTTAAATACATTGAAAATTGTTGACAAATTTCGTTTGGAGGGAACTTTTTTGTTCACACGAATTTGAGTGTGTCAAATTTATAATTTGCATAAGTAATTAACTCACAATCAGTGACTAAACTTCCAGCGAAGAATGAACAATAACTATTTTGCAAGAATGATTATGCAGATAATTACAGCTTCAATTACCAATGAAATTTCGCGTCTAATGTGACATTTATGCATTCGTTATTGACGTATTGGTTTTAAGTCCTAATATGCAATTAATACTCTTGTTGAATGAATGTTATTTTATATTCGCTGGATGTGAACTTAATATGTCAATAATACTTCAATTTCATATACTTTATAAATCATTGAGTGCCAAGTTGGATTTTTTCAGGTTTTTAATGATATTTGAATGAAATGCAACGCCACAAGACATTATAGCGTCGAAATGTTACAAAACCCAATGACATTGAGCTCAAAGTGTGGAAATCTAGTGCACTTAAGGCGATTCAATCGGTTATTATTGTAATGAAATACAGTCGAAGAAATGAGGGTACTAGTTTTAAAAATAATCTAGAAACTACAATATTCATACCGTATTTTATCAAAAAACCCCTAATTTTTAGACAACCAATAATACATTCAATTCCAAAAGACAAGAATCAATCAAAGAAAATCCATTTATATAATTCATTCATACAACAAAATTTCAAAGGTAAAATGCTTACTGTTATTGCTGTTGTTGTTGTTGTTATTGTTGGTTGTGTTTTGGTAATAATAACATTCTCCTCAATTGCGATCTCTTCGGTTCTGTTCGGTTCTTGAGGCTTTCTCGCATCGTCATCGTCTCCCAATATTAGCAAATGATCGCTGGTTGTTGAACGAATAAGGAATGAATGTGCCACAAGAGTTGAAGGAGGAAAAAAGCATCCAAGAAGTGTACGATGGAACCTTGAAGGACCATCTACCACCATTGGTACCATCATGCAGCCAAACCATATAAATAGTCAATGAATGGGGAAGAACTATTCAGTTTCTGGTGTGCTCGCACAAAAGAACATCGAAAAGTATCGTATTTTGATTTTCGAAAAGTTGAAACGACGAAGTTTTAAGTTTTAAGCATGGCTTTCTTCAAAGTAAGTTATCTACCATATTTTTTACAGTTAGTTCATTCCAAATTGTCATTTATTTCAATTAAAGAAATAAAAGTTTTCAAATTACCCCTTAATTTTAGGCAGCCAAAAATACTTAAGTGGTAAAATCAGTAAAGTAGAAAGATGGATTAGTAAATTCGGGATTTCAATTATGGAAATTACAGTATTTTGAGGGTTCAAGTTGTAGTAATTAATTTGAATGCAAAATCAAAATTTAGGAAATGATTGATTTTTAAATATTTTTTGAACAAATCAATTTTTGAAAATAATTTTCAATAAGTTTTCAGTGATATTGATCAGCTGAATTAGTTAAAAATTAATCAAGTTTTTTTTATTAGATTTAGTCTTTAAATCAGTATTTGAATAATTCTTTTGTAATATTAAAATTTAAAAATTTTGAAAAATTCTCAAAGAAAATATTCATTGAATAGTCTGAAATTAATTTCATGATTTCAACGAACATAATTTTCTATAAATCACTTAATTAGAAACCACCAAAAAAACTTAAACAAGATTCATGACATTTAGTATTTAGTCTTAAGTATAGATTTCACAAAATGTTACTAAACTCGTAAATAATGTGGACTTTCTGGTAAACTAGAGTAACGTACATGCAAATATGCCCAGTTTAATAAATGCCAAACGCATCAATTCCTAGATGTCAATTAACCGCAACTGAAAGAGCAACAAGATGCGCTCAATTCTTGCCTAATAACTACCTTCGAAGACTCTTCAATTGAGACTCTTCCACTCGTTCGAACACCACATCCATTATTTATCTATGCAGAGACATTTCATGTATGGATCGATATAGATCTTCGATGACGCAAACGTCTTCGAGCAGTTGGAAAAACGCGCACTAGCGAGTAAACGAGCGAAAAACTAAATATCAAGTAGTCGTGAAAATTCCCATTGATTAATTGCAATAATATTATGTGTAGATATTAAATGTTAACCAATGACCTTGTTTTGCCTAGTTTATTGTTATTATTCGTCTGGGATCCGACTTCAAACGAAGAAGCAATCGAAGAAACTAAATTTTCCCACTAGACTTATGAGACTTTTTGCTATGTGTGGGATTTGCGTTGCGAAATTGACTTACTTGTTAGTTAATCGTGCATTTATAATAATACGGTTGCAAATGGTAGTGTTTTTCACGCGTTCGTTCGAATTGCAAGATTTAGTATGAGCACATAGTGCACAACTTCCCAGGGTTCTGAATGTTGTGTGAATGTTGTTTTAATATGTTATTGCTAACGTAATTTCGCATTATCTAATCGTTAATGAAGTCATCAATTTGGTTGGAATTAATAATGAATACTTAATGCTAAATCTAATTTTTAAAATTTTTAGTTTAAGTAGGTAGTTTATAATTTACGAGGATAATTTGAAATTAGTTGATAATTTGTGATTACATAATCAAAGCATTTGCATTCTACAATTTTTGAATTTCCTTCTAAAAACGTGCATATATTATCTAACACTCATTCTGCAAGAATGCACACTGCGCACTACATAGACTATAATGGGATGGTTCCTTGTTTATCTAACTGTGATTTCACGCAAACAGCACAGATTTCTTGTGCAGCATCTCTTGCAGCTAACAACAATTGTTATTTATCAACTGGCAGTAGTACACTTAATAGCTAGGTAGTTAGAAGTGCGCGTGAGGATTGCCCGGCGGTTTGATATATCACGACCTGACTACTTTGAACTCGGTATGTAAAAACCCAATCAAAGGTCTACCAACTACTACCAACCATATTTAGTTTACTCAAACGTCGAATTGTTGATTACTAATTAGTTAGTTAGCAAGTATAGATGCTAATAGATGGTTTGAATTGCAGTTGACGGTTCTGGCTTTGGCAATTGCCGCCTCCCAAGCCGGACTTGCCCCAGTTTCCTACCATGGTTACGCTGGTCATGGACTTTTGGGACATGGTTATGCCGCTGCCCCTGTTGCTGTTGCCGCCCCGGTTGCCTACGCTGGTCATGGACACGGCCATCATGATGTTGACTACTACGTAAGTCGAAATTCCACCCAAAAATTTATATCTCCAGAGTTAATAACCAATAATCAAAATTTGTTGTATATTTGGTGGTCTACATTTAAGGGGAATTTAAAAAAAATATGGTTATTTTCAGGCCCATCCGAAATACTCCTACAACTATGGTGTTGCTGATGGTGTTACTGGTGACCACAAGTCCCAGCATGAATCCCGCGATGGAGATGTCGTCAAAGGATCGTATTCGGTGGCTGAACCCGATGGTACCGTGCGCACTGTGCATTACACCGCTGATGACCATAATGGGTTCAATGCGGTGGTGACCAAGAGTGGTCATGCTGTCCATGCTGCCCCCGTTGCTCCAGTGGTCCATGCCGCCCCAGTGGTCCATGCTGGTCCAATTGGTTATGCTGGTCATGGATACTCTGGTTACCATGGTGGGCTCTACCATGGACACCATGGTCACTACTAGACCATTATCGACGACCACCCAGCCGACCATCGCCATTCCCCCAACGGTGGAGGGCATTAGCCCATGATAAAGAATTAAAATTGTTGTTATTTATGTGGGTTGATGCCTGAAGCTGATTGCTGATTGCTGCCAATTGACGGAAAGATCCGAAACGAAATATGCCCTTTCGCGAGACTCGCGATCCAGATCAAGATCTACGATTTTCAAGTACGCTTCTTGTAATTTTATTTATGTAGATACATACATTGTAATATTATTTTTGCAATATCTTATTATGGTTTATTTATACGTGTTGATGAAGACGTTTTTTGTACCATTCGTATGGATATGTTGACACAATGGCCAAGACATCGCAAACGATAGTAATTTATACATTATGCATGTTATGGAGTTATTTTTTTAAATAAATAATAATTTCAAGTAATTACGTTTTGTACCTGAACCCTAGAATTGGACAAGAAAGATGACATTTTTTACGAGGACAAGAAATTTTATTGGATTACTTTAGGGCGATTTGATGTTCTTTTTAAAACAAAGGGAGGGATCATTCAGACCTTATTTTATTGCCAATTTAATGTACTTTCGATTGTCGTTTAGACATTTGCAAAATTCCATCTAAAAATGCTATTGGTATTGTCGTCAATTCAACCAAAAATGATTATTTTATCCTACTTTTCCAATTTAAGTGTTGCCTGTTTTTATTTAGCAGTTTCTCAGTAACTGGAGGTCCTATAAAAATGAATCAGACATCATTTTTTTGGTAATTTAATGTACTTTCAAATGGCGTTAACGGATTTACAAAATTCCCATCGGAAAAGCTATTGGTATTGTCGTCAATTTACTTAGCTATAATGATAAGAATTATTTGATACTTTAAGGATTATCTCCGGACCGGAAGACCGATCCTAGCAATTCAGACCTTATTTTATTGCTAATTTAATATACTTTCGATTGCCGTTTAGACATTTGTAAAATTCCATCTAGAAATGCTATTGGTATTGTCGTCAATTTGATCTAAAATGATTATTTTTGATTGATACTTTTTCTTTTTAAATGTTGCCTATTTTTTATTGACAGTCTCCTAGTATGTGGAGGTCCTATAAAATTGATTCAGGTGCCATTTTATTGCAAATTTAACGTACTTTCAAATGACGTTAACGGATTTACAAAATTCCAACCGGAAATGCTATTGGTATTGTCGTCAATTTACTTAGATATAATGATTACAATTATTTGATCCTTTAAGGATTATCTCCGGACCGGAAGTCCGATCCTTACAATTCAGACCTTAATTTATAGCTAATTTAATGTACTTTCGATTGCCGTTTAGAGATTTGCAAAATTCCATCTAGAAATGCTATTGGTATTGTCATCAATTTAGCCTAAAATGATTATTTTTATCCTAGTTTTGCCTTTCGAATATTGCCTATATTCTGTAAACAGTTTCTCTGAAACTTCTTGTCCAATTAATATGATTCAGTCATTCAGGGTTGATTAGAAGTCAATCGGAGGCAAAAAATATTTTTCGAAAAATTCAGAGACTTCGACCCTTTAAGGCTTTGAAAATTTCTAACAATTTAAAATCGCTATATCTCCGGTTCTAGTGGAGCTCGGAGGCTATAATAATTATTTTTGAGTTCTGCGTG
>JARJDZ010008678.1:0-13985 GCA_030264555.1 Aleochara sp. GC000083 | reverse complement strand
TGAAATATTAAATTTGTTTTCCTATCAGAAAACTTCTTGTGAAATTAAATAACTAAATCTAAATCCATTTTCTCTCAATGAAGAAATCTACCAAAAACAATAATTTCTCTCTATATTTTTCAACATCCAATCCAGTATTCTGAAGCATAGAATCAGAATCAAGATTGGAAAATTCAGTAGCCTTCTCTTTTCTTGTGAAAATCGGAGATAACATAAATGATACATGTTGAATTTCCAAACGTTTCATACATCTCTCATTTTCCCTATAAAACAACTCCTTGCTAAATCTTCCCAAATCATCAACATTAAAAGATTTCAATACTTGAATAAAGGAATCATAATACGAATTCAAAAGCTCATCGTAAGCTTTCAAGACAGGAATTTGCACACTTGAAAACAAAAAGAAGTTGACATCACTTAGGAAATTACCATAATTAAGCATTTGGAAATCCAAGAAACGCATTCCAGTCAATTCACCTGCATCATTATATTTCACCATCATATTATTCGTCCAGAAATCCGAATGAATCAATGACGCAAACGGTTCCACAATATCCGCATCAGGAATGTAATAATTCTCAATGGCGTTGATCGTATTCCGATAAGAATCTAGATGCGTTTTGTACTTGTCAATACTCTGAAGCAGTGCAATAATTTCCGAGTGCACACGTTTGATCATCTCCATGGGGAAATTTTCTTTTGTAATGGTTGGAATCGATGCCGTCTTGAATAGGACTTCCTTGAAGAGCTCCGGTTCTTTCAACTTCATCGCAATCGGAATGGCGTGAAAGGCTGCTAATTTATGAAGAATAAACTTGGTGCTCTCGTAATCGAAGCCTTTCATGCGATCGTGCATCACAAATCCGGATGGTTGCACGTTTTCCAAGAGGAAGAAGCAATCATCATCGATTGGTTTGATGCTTTCAGTTGTCTCCAATCGAGATCCGAAAAATTTGGGGAAAATATCCAAGATTTGTGAGTTGTTTCGTTGTTGGAAGTCGTGAATTATGGGGACCATCTTCTGGTATAGTTGCACTTCCTTCCGGAAGGTCACATCAACATTGAACATCTTCTTGATGAATTCCGATGTGGGACATTTCTTCGCCACGAGATGAAGTTCTTCATTGTTGCTTAACTCTACATCGACAGAAAGAAGGATACTTCCATAGTTTTCGCCTGGTGCAATTAGATTTTTAATCACAGTTTTTGCCACTTTTACATTTTTAGCGAGGAATGGTTGCAAAATAGTTTCCAAGTCTTTGAGTTGGTGTTCGTCCATTTTAATCAATTTATTTATAACCAAACGGAATGGTGCGTTAATAGTGGAGGAATGTTTGCAACTATACATCAAAAGTAGTTTGTCCAAAAATGCAGTTACTGATAATTTAATCGATAGATTATTTGCAGTAGATATGTGAAATTTTCCGTTGGTAAAGTTATCTAATTTTAAGAAAAATGTAAACCGCGTGTCAAAATAGATACATTGTTTAAATTTAGTACTTTTAAGTCATATTATCTTCAATAGAAAATTATTTGATTCTTTGTTGTCTTAAATGTATTTTGAGATGTGACAAAGGATTGGAAAATATAGTTAAGAAGTAGTAAAGAAAGTTAAATATTGACAGATTTATAAAGAGGAAGTAATAAAAGTTTGTCATCTTAACAAAAATAAACTTCAAGGTCCAAATTATTTATTTATTTCGTGTTGTATCATCATTGAGTAACCAAAAGTTTAAATGTTATGTTAATACATTGATAGCCTTTACAGAAAACAACGAAACTACAACCAAAAATTTGATAAACAAATTGCATTCAACTCATCTCATTTGTAAAACTTATCTAAATACAAGCAAATATTTTAATCAAACATTTTCATATTTTTAAAGGTCTACATTGATAAAAAATAACAATGAAAAGATTTCCAATAAGAAAAAATTTCATTAGTTTTATGTATTTATTTATTTTAGTTGGTATTTATTTACAAGAATATTTTATACTTTAATTAAAAATCAATGAATGAGTCCTTACATCATAAATTTATTTTTATAAAAATTCCGTATACAAAATTGTTCATCTTTAATCATGAAATCTAATTGAGATAATTTTAAACAACAGGAAATTACAGGTAAATTTAATGACAACTAAAGCATGAGTGAGCAATTTTAAGTTGTTTCTAACACAAATTATTGGCATTATAATTAACGACTGATTAGATTAATAGTTTTTTCTCATCGTGAATCATTGCACAATTTACAACTAATATATTATTTTATTTCGTCTGCAATCTACAATATATCAGAATTGAATTATGCAATCAATAATTTGCTTCCAAAATGACGTTTTAATTGAGTGTAAAAAATCACTTAGAGAGCAATCAGAAATATTCCTCCATCCATCAACACTTCACTGGAATTTTGCAACTTAATTAAACGAACATCAATTATAATTTAATAAATAATAACGTGAACAACCATTTGCCTAAAAACTTAATTGCCTTAATTAAATTCCTTAGTCACAATCAGAAAATTGCAATTTAAACTGATTTATAGTTGCAACCATCCATTTTGCACAAACTGGTCAAGCAAAAAGACAACCTTTTCGTTGAATTTTTCAGTATCCAGTTTATCTGTGCTCATGATAGAATTTTGATCCAAATCTGCAAGCTCGGTGGCTTTTTCCTTGCTGGTATAAATTGGAAGCAACATGAAGAGTGAATGGAACATCTCCAGACGTTTCATCACCCGATTGATCTCCTTGAGGAACAAATCCTTGCTGAACTGCTCCAGGTTATTAACTTGCAAATCCTTCAAGACTTTCACGAAGGTTTCGTAGTACAGATCCAGAAACTTCTTGTAGTTTTCTCTCAGGACTGGGATTTGGACACTGGAGAACAGGAAGAACATCAAATCTGTGACGGGACTTCCGTAGAGTAACATCTGGAAGTCAACAATGCAGTTAGCCACGATTTTACCATTGGGATCGAATTTGATCATCGTATTGTTGGTCCAATAATCGGAATGTATCAAGGTTCTGAAGGGTTCAGCCGCATTGGAATCGGGAACATAAATGTTCTCAGCTTGTTCGTACATCATCTTTTCAATGGTTGAAATATGAGGTTTGTATTTGTCGATTGCTCGAACTCCTCGTATAAGTTCATCAATCATTTTCGCGTTGGTTTCCGGTGTAATCGTTTCCTTGGTGTAATGATGGGTTGCAATGTGTTTGTAGACATCATTCTTGAAGCGTTCGGGTTCTTTGAGCTTCATAGCGACTGGAACTGCATGGAAAGTCGCCAAATCCTTGATAAGAAACTCGGTGCATTCAGAATCGAATCCACGCATTCGATCTCCAATTCCAAAACCTTTCACTTTGATGTTCTCCAACAGGAAGCAACAACCCTCATCAACATCCGTCTTAGCCGGGTCCAAACTGTACCTAGACCCATAATACTTCGCAAAACATCCAATAGGAGTGCATCCATTACGTTTCTGGAAGTTTTGCATCGAAGGAACGATAGTTTTATAGAGTTCGACTTCTTTCTTGAACGTCACTACAACGTTGAACATTTGCTTGATGAAATCTGATAGTGGGCACATTTTCGCAACCAGATGCAGGTCTTCGGAATCGTTCAACACCAAATCGACAGCCAACATGAGACTTCCGTAGTTTTCGCCTGGAGCGATCAAACTCTTCGTCGCACATTTCGTTATTTGCACGTCTTTTCCCAGTACGGGCTTCAAAAGTTCATCCAGTTTGGGAATATCCTCCATCGTGGGTTGGAATCACAGTGATTACTAGCAAGTAGATCAGATCAAATTGGAACCGTTTGGCGGTTTGCGAGAGGAGTTGTCACGACGCGTGCAAATCTAGTTTTGAATTTAAACGCATCTCAACCGCGTATGATATCAGCCAAATATCTACGCGGTACGTCCATCCATCCCACTAATTTTTGCTGATCATTGACTTGGCCACCACTCAATGCCACACACGAACAATATACGGACAGATGAGCGCACTTCGTGCACATTTGCACTCATTATCAAAACGATGTCTCACAAGTTGTGAACTTGCGGAATGCAATTAATGATAACCAATGCCGAAAGGCGGACATTTATCAAACGAGGATGGATTACGACTGCAGATCTATCATCTATCATTAAATAATTGCATGTAATTCTCGAACATTTGCTTAACATACGAATAGCTACTTATTTTTTGAGTTTTTGGACTTTGTATACTTTGAATGCTATTTTTCATTGCTTCAATTGTGTCTGAGTAATGCTAATGTACACGGAAGTGTTGCAGATAATGATTTCGAAAATTATTATTTATTTATTCATTTGTCGCGCGTCCCATTAGTGTTCTGCGGCCGAAATTCGTTGGAACCCTCGTGACATCATAATTTACGAGCGGGCTCGCAATAAAACATTTCGTAGCAATTATATAATTGCACGGCTCTAATGTGCGATGCGCAAACCTATTAACTCTCTAACATTTGTTCGTCACAGCGAATTGAGTGGTAAATTGAGAAATCATGGTGTGTGCATCGACGCTTTTTTGCCATGTGCCATGTATGAGCACATTATTCAATGTCATATCATTTGGCGCAGCATTAATTGACTTTGTCAACGTGGGCGGATCTCATCAGAGACATTTGATTGTTTAATATTTGTCTAATCACGCTCTTACATTGCACCATTTGAAAAACTACAAACACTTATCTTGAAGTAGATACTTAAAAATTTTCGGAATGATTTGTTCAAACTCAATCAGACACATTGAATCATTATCTTTTACTATTTTTTGCTGTAATTATGTTTAAACAACGATAACATTCACCATGAATTATGATTCTTATGTAATTGTAGCAATAAATTTTATTATTTTCAATTGGATTTGTGGAAGAAGTATTTTTTTGGCAAAATAAGTTGTTTCTTTATAAATAATTATAAACGGTATTTAACAATAGTCCTTTAAAGAAATCATAAAATCATAGATTTTAAATGAATATTAAAGGTAATTACTTTATTGTTTTACAAGGCAGTAATTATTTTCAGATTAAGTAATCATTCAAAGGAAATTACATGTCATAAAATTCTCAAGTTATCTATAATTCATAGTCTGTGCAGTATTTTTTAAACGCAAACAATGAAATAATCACATTCATTACTAATGACTTCCGATGACTGATTTTTAACTAAGGTGACTTCAAAATATTTGTTTTTATCTATTTGGTACGATACAAACAATAATATGTATTTAAAAGCACATTATATAACCGGTAGTATTACATATTTGGGTTTAAACCTTCAACATCATCACTTTTTACATGTTTTATTTGTTATTCAATGTTTTTAGTCTTAAAAGTAAACTAAATTAAAAGTCTAATTGCATTTGAATTTTATACCATAGGCAACTCAAACTACACACAACTTTAATGAACAACGATAGTAGCGCCATCGTAAAGTTGTGAGCGATACGAAAGTTTAAATCTCAAGTTACGTAACTTTGAACTTGTCCATGAACAAGCATTTACGGGCGAAAACTTGTGCGTTCATGTCGGAAATTTCGTGAAAAAAAACGTGAGAGCATGGCTTCAATACTGCGCTCATCGAAATTCGTACGTTACATCGCGGGATTTGCGCGCAACATTGTTGCAAATACACCGCGCGAGTTCGATGGAAGTGTTGTAAATAGTTCACAATGTTTTTGCGGATCCCTATCAAGGTAAGCGATTTCATCATGCATCACCTAACCTTTTTGCCGGTCTTCCTGCAAGCGAAATCAGATTATGCAATAAGCATTCGCTTCCAATTTGCAGATCGTTCGCGACGCACGTGAACGCACAGCCAGACCAAAATCTCGACACGTGCATTCGGCGGCTGGACCAGGATGTGCGTCGCACGGGCCGAATATCGATGCGTGATATTGAAGATGTCCTTGAGGAGATTCGGCAGGCCCGTTCGCCCACCAGCTCACAGAGCCTCCTCGTCATCCGATGCTGCGGTAACCTGGTGCCGGAGGAGCTTCCCGAGACGCGCACGAAGCTCGTGCAGGAGATATGGAACACCCTGAAGAAGCTGAATGTACCCATGGACATCTCACACTACAATGCCTTGCTCAGAGTCTACTTGGAAAATGAACATGAATTTTCACCCACAGAACTGCTTGAGGAGCTGGAGCAGAAGAACATGGAGCCCAATCGAGTCACCTACCAAAGACTAATTGCTAAATACTGCCAGAATGGTGACATTGCTGGTGCAACAAGGATCCTTCAATTGATGAGGGACAAGGAGCTACCTGTTAATGAGAATATCTTTAATGCACTCATACAGGGACATACACACAATAATGATATGGAGTCTGCACATGGGATTTTATCAATTATGGCTCAGGCAGGTCTTGACCCATCTGCTGAAACTTATACAGCACTCATGTCTGGATATGCCAAGACAGGAGATATGGAAAGCATAAATAAGCTGATTGAAGAATGTGAATCCAAAGAGATCTTCTTGCTAGACAAGGATTTCTATGAAATTATCTACAGCTTAGGGATCAATGGCCAAGAGGCACATATTCCAGAGATTATACCGAAATTACGTAAACACTATGGATTCCATCATGAGACTATTAATATCATCTTGCGACTTGTTAATAAGAACGCTGAAGAAGCTGCATATCTTTTGATCACAAAATTGCCAGTAGATGAGTCGAGACCCGAAAATCGCAGATTATGCACCGTTTATCTGAAACAATTGGTGAAAGCGAATCGACCTGTGAATCGCATCAAAACCCTATGCAAACGTCTTGAAGATGAAGGCATGTATAATAAACCGATTAATTTCGTTACAGAGAAAAGTCTCGAATATGGTAACGAAGAACTTGCCTACCAATTACTTTCTGAAATGAACGAGAACGGACAACCGGTACGAGTTCAATATTTCTGGCCGCTGTTAATGGCGCAGAATACTGATGATGGTATTATGAATGTTCTGCAACAAATGACCAAGTTTGGCGTTCAGCCGAACTCCGAAACGATTCGCGAATATGTGCTGCCTCGTCTGAAAGGCAAGAGTAGCGAAATCATCTCGAAATTGCGCTCAGCGAATATTTCCATTGGTTCAGCTGCGTGCAGTCTCGCGCATTTGTTGATCCAGAAATGCGATCTTAAGGAGGCGGCCTTGATCATCAAATCTGTACAGGCTTATTATTATCCGGAATTGATTCGACGACCATTGACACTTGCCTTCTACAAAACAAACGACGTAGAGAATTATGTCACCATTTTACGTTATGTCTACGAAAGCATGGATCGAAAAGCTGAGGTGGAAAACGATGAACAGAGGACTGTTGATAAGACCGAGGTTGTTGGGAAATTTATAATGGATTTGACTTCGCAAGGACGACCAATACATGATGTATGTATTAAAATTCATTTTGCCCCAATCGTTAAAATGTTATTTGAAAATTTGAACAAAGTGAACATAATTCACAATATTGACAATAAATTAACTGTCATCTTTTTTATTATTGCAGGTCATCCAACCCATACTAGAAGGATTAGTAAATCAAGGATTGAGCATTAGTACAACAGTGGCTGAACGTCTGCAGGAAAAAATCGGCGAAAAGATGACCCCAGAAATCTCATCTCTGTTGGCGAAATTATCCTCAGGCGAATTGGTTCCAACTCCTATTGAACGTAAAGTATCCTACATCCCAGCCAGCCAGATGAACATTCCCCAACTGGAGCGCCTCATCCAGAACCTCTCCGCCAAAAACCAGGATACCAAAGGGCTCAAACGCCAATTGATGACGTTATACTACAAGGAAAAACAGCACGAAAAGATGGAGGCGCTCTGCAAGGATCTTGAAAATACACCTGACTTCAATTACACAACAGGAGTGTATGCGCAATTACTTGATGCGTTCGCACATCACGAGAAATATGACGATGTGATGAGGTACCTGAAGAAGATCGAGGAATGTGATCCACAGTATCAATTGGATGACTCGAAGATCATTCGAGTAGTTACGGTAATGGTGAAAAACGACAAGATCAACGACGCTGTGGAGTTTTTACAGCGACCAAGAGATTCTAAAAACGAACGTAACTTCTTATACAATTCACTTTGCTGGCGGCTATTGAATCATTTAGCTGAGCAAGGAAAAGTTGAAGATTTACAACTGATATTTGATACGTTGCTCCAAAACGGCTATCTTGAAGTGAACAACGTCAATCTAGGTCCATTGATTAAAGTCCACCTTGTAAATAAGGACATCAACAAAGCTTTGGAGAGGTTTGAATGGTGCTGCAACCAATTTCGATGCACGCCGTGGAAAAACGAGCTGGCTTGTCAACTAATACAAGCTGAAGATGCTGAACGCCTGCAAAAATTAACGGATCTAAGTACTTCTGTTCACGGCGAAATCAACAGCTTGTACGATTTGGTCTTCGCCTTCGTTGAATGTGGGCGAGTTCGCCAAGCACGAAAAATTTTGGAAACTCCAGGACTACAAAGTCGACCCCAACGAATCAATGTCGCTTGTCAACGCTATCGGGAAGAAGGTAATTAAATAGAAATTTATATCGGGTATTTACTTTTTATATTTTTGTGGTAGGAATGATTCAGCCATTGGAAGGACTCCGCGAAGCAACCAAAGACTTGAACCACATTGATCGCAATGATATCTATTATCAGCTACTTCTCAGCTACACGAAACAGAATGATGTCGCTAAAGCCGAAGCTCTCTGGACGCAAATGCAGGAGGAAGATCTTCCTCCAACAGACGAGTTCCTCGTCATGTTGGCAAAATTCCTCAAGTCGCATAACATCACGCCGAAATTTGTTGTTCCGGAAATGCCAGAGGTCGCAAAGAAAGCAGAGGATCAGCAGCAAGAGTCGAAGAAAGTCACTGCTAAGAAGGACATCACGATGTTTAGGAATGCAGTCAGAGTAGGCGATATAGACCAGGCTCTCGAAATCAAGAGTAAAACCAAAGAAACGCTGACAGCTACAGATGTTTCATTGCTGATTGAGAAACTTGTCCAAGTTGATCGCATCGAGGCAGCGAAAAAAGAAGTTTTACATGGTCTTGGTCAAGGATTGATACCGATTACACGAGTATTCCGATTCCTCTTGAATAAACTTGCAGCAAATGGCGATGTTGAAACTATCGAAGAAATTGGCAAACGCATCGATTCCGAAACAAAGAAAAATGTATCGTTTGATAACAGAATATGCCATGCAAATATGGTTGCTGGCAAAGTTGAAGAATATCTGGATAGTTTAGAAAAAGAATTGGACAATGCAAAGGACTCTGATTTGGAGGTCATTGGTGAAAAATTCCCAAGAGGAGGTGCTATTGGCATTTTGGAACGATTTCCAGAACTTCATGATAAATGTAAGTTCACTTTTTAACATACTAATAGTTTTTGGTATCAATGAGTTTGAAACTTTCAAAGAAACGCAAATAATTATTGGTGTTCTCATTAGTTTTAAGAAAACAGAAAGAGGTTTTGTGCTGAATTCATTCTTTTTTCTCTTTTAGACGAAATAGTTGCATCAAAATACGCACGACGGGGCATAGTTGGACCAATGAACGTACTTTGGGCGCACTACTTCATCAACAACAACATCGACAAAGCCGACAAAGTATGGAAAGAGTTCCTCGAAGGTGCGCCACGCATAATGTTCCAGCGTGTCGTGCAACATGCGCGCGAAGTCAACGACGAATCGTTGGCGGAAAAGCTCATCAGCCATCTGAAAACGTCGAAGGTGACTGAAGGAGCGCTCGGCAACGCGTACAGTTGCTTCCTTGATATCCTAGTCAACAAGGAGCGACATGAAGACGTCGTCAGCGCGTTCGAAACCGCACTTAAAAACGTCTCCATCGATCACATCAATCGTACGGCAGTCCTGCGAGTAAAAGACTCGCACGAAAAGTTGCAGAAGCCCTTCGAATACACAATACCTCCCAAACACAAACAACCAAAAGATCAGCAAACGACAAGTAGCAGTAGTAGTAGCGGAACGAGCGACGAAGAGGATCGTAGTAAACAGAAGGATGCTGGCAAATAGGTTTAAGTTGTTGAGGCCATAGTATTTTCATTGGAAATCTGATTGACGCAGAATTGGTAAGTCTTTTCGTTCATGTTTATTTAGGGATGAAAGGCAGAATCGTCTGATATGTGTGTAGTACGCATCTACTAGCTACATTCTCAGAGGCATCGTGTCATAAGTTGAGGCGTAGTTCGTGATCATTCATTCAAAAGATTCGTTAATGGTCCTCGCATGTTAACGACGTTATTTTCTAATAAAAAGAAGTAAATGAGATTGGCCCCAAATTGGTGGCAGCTCTTCTGGTGGTTTCGTATTTCGTTAAATTGTTATCGTTCGCAAAAGGTAATTGCTACATAAACACAAATGACTTCGCATCTATATATTATACATATTTCTTATTTATAACAGTAGGTATAAAATCTATCCCTCATTAGTCGAGTTTTAGAATAACAATACGGTCGCGCCAACTCAAGGTCCTGGTGATAAAGTGTGTTTAGCCCGAAAATAATTGTTTAATAATTAACGATGTTTATAAATGGAATAACTCGAACAGCCGTTGAAGAATGATATCTTCGAGTGCGCTTCCACTAAGCCATAAACACTACGAAGAATATAAAGAAGAATATCAGCACCGCGAATATCTTGATCATTAGCCACCGATTCGAAGTGACCGATTGGAAATACTTGAGGATTTGCGAGTGTGCCGCTTCGATGTTCAATTCAGCGTCCTGCAGGTTCGTGTCAATTCGATCAACCATCTCTTCCTGTTCTTTGACCATGTGTGCCAATTGCTGAAAAATGCCGCCGAGCTCGACTATCGTCGACTCGATATTCTGCATTGTTTCTGCTCGGCTTTGCAGATAGTTGTCGGTTTGGTCATGCATCAGCGACATTTGCATCTGACTTCGCTGCTGCGGCACTAACGCATTCGTATTGTCGAAGTTTATACTAACTTGGTCCTGTTCTTGGAGTAGGACGCTTCCTGGAAATTGTACAATACAAATGAGATCTAGATTTTTTTATTTGATGGGTGTACCTTGATTTTGGGCTGTAACTGATGGGGGTAAGCTGCTGTTTATTGTACCATGTGAAAACTGATCCCGACGTGATTTCTGTTGCTTTAAATTCTCCGTTCGTACTTGCAGAATTTGCTTGAAATCTGTGGACATTGTTGCTAGCTTTGATTGCAGTGCAAGAACCACACTACTTGAATGGGAGAGTAAATGCTTTCCATTGACACTCTGCCTTTGCTGCTTGGAAACTTCTTGTAATTTGGCAATTTGTTGATTCAGTGAACCCAGATCACCTTTGATAATATAAGTCAATTCCTGTATTTCAGCTGATCTATCATCAAATAGGGATTTCCGTTTGGCTACTGTAAATTGGAAAATTCTATTATAATTGGACTCTCAAACAATTTCATACACACTTACACAATGTTAATTTCTCTAATTTGGAAAATGTACTAGCTATATTTTTTCCCACAGTTCTTGCAATTAGCATGAATTCTGAATGACTTTGTATTGCTCTAGATTTTTTGGGATCCCTAGCAGCCACTGCTCTGGCAATATTTCTACCCTGTAGGGTTTGAATTGTGTTGGCAAATTCTGCCGTTCTGTCGCGCGCCGTCATGATTGGCTCTGGTTCACTATATTCAATGATCTCTGCTTCCTCTAGATAATAATCACTTGCAACATTATTTGGGTATGAGGCATTCACTGTTGCTAAATTTGGAATGCTGGATTCATCTGGAATTAGAATGAACTGATGTTCATTACTTGGACCAATATAACGTCTTCTTGCTGGCATTGCATTCTCAAGCAAATAAATAGTGCAATGGTTTCTTGGCCACCTAAAATAATTACCTTTGAGTGATGAACAAGAGAAACATCAGCTGTTGTTATTATGCTAGTTACCTGTTCGTTTTTAACGTATTAGATTTTATAATGGAGGTCAAGCCTGTTGACGAATTCAGGATAATTTACTCGATAATTATATTATATCTTGACTGAAGAACACTTTCGAAATTCCAGATTTGAGTCAATCATTCGAGCAAGCTGACAGAATGCGAACACGTCTCAACTGTCATCGCAGTTGCGAGGTTGCCAAACTTAACAAGTTTTAAATGCCGGGTGTAAAGTAGCACTTTACTCCGTGTGTAATTAACAATCGTAACTACAGTCATAGATGAGACAGAAACATCATAAATTATTCATTATATATCTTGTTACAGAACTATTAAGTATTTTGGGACTGCTACATATTGGAGGAAATAGACAGATGCAGATTCTAGTGATCCTGTATAATTATTCCTGCATGTGATAGGTAAGTGAACATATTTCTTATTATAAAGTCTTGAATTATTATTTTCATTACATGTTCAAGGAAATTAAGCTATCATCATTTACTCGAACTTCAAACAACAATGGATAAATAGAAAATCATCATGAGATTGTAAGTAAGCTCTACTACAAATTAGACATCATCAAATTATGGTATTGATGAAGTCAGGGAAATTTTCAAAGCATCTCCAAGCAGTATGGGCTCTGGCAGCAATCTCTTAAGGTATTTTTTAACCATTTGTTTCTATAAATACATCATGTTATTTATGTATGTCATAATTTTTCTTGTTTTACAGTCCTCCATGTTTTATTGTTGGTTCCTCTACAAATATTCAACAAATATTCCTCTACAAATATGGTGAGCTTCAAGAAGTGAGGGAGATTTCCAAAGCATCTTTAAGCATGATAAGGTATTGTATTAACCATTTTTTTCTATAAATACAATATATTGTAATGTGTGTCATTCAGCTGCAGCTTTACGTGGTATTATATATACCACTGCTCTAGGGTAGTGTAGCATGAATATATATCTGTGGTGTGGTCTTTAACAATTTGTAGCTCTTTTTCCTTATTGGGTTCCTCATTTGGTTAATATTAAATTAAAAATCTAATTCTTTAGATTCTTCCATGTTTGCTTAAACTTTGTGGTTTGTTTATTTATTTTCTTGGTTTTGCTCGTTGTTTGAGCGCAACTATACAATTGCGGGAGTAAAATACTACTTTATTCCCCGTGTATATTCGGTCCGTTGCGGTTTGGTTTTATGATCACTTAGTCAAGTTTCAAACCGCGGGAGTACCACTGTCAAACCTTACTTTCACCGTCGGTTGACATGTGAACGATGCCATTTCCAATTTTCGACAATCTGAACAAATATCTTAATATGTATTTTAGCAGTCTTCAGTAAATCTTTAAGGAACTTGAAATTGTGGTGCATATTTTGAAACCATCACCCAGAGGGCTGTATTCATGCTGTATGTTTTCATGGTAATAAATGAACCATTCATTTGTATGAAGGTAATACATTAATAAACATTTCAATATAATTCTTCCAGAACCTTCAAGAATTTTGATCTACCATGTATGTTGGAGGAATTTCAAGCAGCTCTGAATGAAATGAAAGGCAACTAATGGTATTGTATGTCATTCCAGTAAGGGCAATAGGTAAACAAATTCTCATTATATTTCCTGTTATAGTGGCCATCTTTATTGTTGGAGTTTTCAATACATGTTCAAGGAAGTGAAGTCATCATCAATTATGCTCTGTACTATAAGTTGGAGGGACATTAAGCAGCAGTGGACCTCACAATCACCAAATTGATGGTGTATGTTCAGTGATGTTGGAGTTGGTGGTCTAGAGAGGTTTGGAAAACATCTTAAGATGGTATGGGACCTTGGAGCATTCTCATATGGTATTGTTTAACAATCTGGTCTACTAGACAGATTTTAAAGCATCTTTAAGGTATTGTGATGATTATTCAACTTTGAAGAATGTTGCGATTTTCGCGAATTTTTCAAAGACTATAGTCTTAGTACATTTTTTGCACTTTTTCAAAAATTGTTCAGGATGGTTTAGAATTGTTG
>JARJDZ010008676.1:0-56181 GCA_030264555.1 Aleochara sp. GC000083 | reverse complement strand
CGCAAATATGTGTTTTTGTTTTTTTTTTCACAGGTGCCTTTGATTTTGCTTTCTTACACTCGCTAGGAGTACAAGTCGCAAAATCATTAACCCGGCCCAGGGGAACCACAAAATTTGCACATAAAAAGTTCCACCTGGGTAATTCTTGGCAGGCGCGTCCACGACGCGGGGGTGGGCATGATCATACATTTGTTATTCAAATTGATATATCATTTATTAATTAGTATGAGCATGGCTAAGTTCTGTCAAGGACCCTTTTGATTTGCGGGGTATAAATGCAAATTATCTTTGTGATCTCGAATTGAGACTATTTTTGATGGCGTGTATGAACTGCAGATTGAATGCTGAAATTATTTTTTTGTAATTATTGAGATGCCAGAAAATTTTGAAAGTTTAATTACATTTGTAAATATGTTTTCCTGGTTCCTTATTTCCAAGATATTATATACAATATGTACAGTTTTATTTTCTTTTTTATATATTTGTATTTTCATCTGATTGTTGTAAAATATAATTATTGCTAATCAATAAAAAGATGTATATTATAAATTAGCAGATTTTAACTTATTTGAAGATAAATCCCAGACCTTTTCAGAAATTCGTTACCAAGGGTAATTAAATAATTTAAATTAAAGGATGGTGTGTAAACTTCAAAAACCAAATTACGCCGAAAGGTAAGGTTTCAGGTTTTATATAAAAGTTTTCGATTGTCTTAATACATGTAAAGGTTCCCTTTTTCAATTTTTACTATATTTATATCAGTTTTTGTTGGTCAAAAAGTCAAAAATTGCGCTACTATATTCATCAGCAGCAGAAATCTAGCTTTCTAATGGTGCTAATCATATGAAGAAATGGCATGCTGAATTTATTGATAACTCGGGAATGAGATGATCAACAATTCGTCAAATTTAAAATTTTCAAACCCACACACTTGCATATTACAAATGACAATTTCTGAATTAAATTTCATGAATCAATTACATTTCTAGCATTTTGAATTATCAGCGACGATTCTTTAGATTACAATTCAAGATTTGAAATTCATTTGATGCTTCCTCAATTTAATTAAAAAATCTAAATAAGATTTATTTTTTGAAGTGAAAACTTCTTTTGGCGCGCTGTGAAAAAAATTATGGGGAGTGAAACGAGCTGGTATGTAACGCTCGGTATGAAACGCTCTTTCGGGTAAATTCGGTCCAGAGAGATCATGATCTATCAGTAGCATTCAGGGCTAGATTTGATTATGTCAAATGAATCGATTGAAAGTACAACAAAATAAACGTATGAAACAATTGATCGATTATTTCATTTTTCATACTTAAATGTCATTCCCGGTCATTTTACAACTTTTGCACTCGCAATATCTTAAGCATCTTGGTGTTATTAGTTTATATTCCAAATTTGGTGGAAATCGGCCGAGCCGTTTGCGAGAAAATCGCGTTTGAACTAAGATAAATCAATTCTTTTTATTTATAAACATTAATAATTTATTGACAAATTGATTCCCGATATTGAAAATCGCTAAATATGTCCATGAATATATTATAAACAATCCGTGAAAATTTGAAAGCATTTGGATCATTAGTTTCGGAGATATTGATGAAAATGTAAAAAGTGAACTGGTTCGTTTCGAATGATCTATGATTCACAGCTGCAGGTGCATTCACTGAGTGCATGCATCGAAGAAAGTGCTGAATAATGACGATCGGCGCCACTAACGAACACACAATGGAAGAGCAAACATAACAATGGACACTTCAAATAGAATAGAGGCAAACAAAAATGGAATGCGAGGAATGCGGCTAAAGAATAGAAACAAGTAAACAGTAACAGAAACAAGTAAACAGTTGCATAATGGACACAATAGAAATTGGAATGCGAGGAATGCAAACAAGAAATCAACTGACACATTAAATTTGATACATTGTAACGTATTATGTAACAGGTGCATTTTCACTTTTCAATCTAAATCCCCATAAGAAATGTTTTTTCATATATCTCAAGAACTATTTGACCGATTTTGATGATTAAAAAAGTATTTTAAAGAGCATGATTTAAGCTTTTACTTAAACACTCTGTTTTTGCTTGGTAATTATAAAAACAAATTGTATTTCGTATAAACACCCCTGTTGACGTTTCTCAGTTTTCACTTCTATTGTGTGATCATAAACACACACGGTGCATTTTTTTATTTTAGAAATTTAATTATTACTTTCTGAATTACGATAGGATCTTTAGTACATTATTTGATAAGATATTAATAAAGATTAGGTATTGTTAGAGGATCTTAACAAAAATAAAAAGCTAAAAGTTGTTACATCAACGAGAACGTTGGAACGAAGGCAATTTGTAAATCCGCGACAATTAATTATGGGCTCACTTAAATTAATCACTTTACAAACTCGATCGACAGCGACGCCCACTTTAAAAGAATGCGAATCATTTGCCTTTGCGAATTTCTTGTCCGCTGCTTTCCCTGCTTAATTCAGCAAATCCCCCAAATCCTCTATAAATGAGGCAATTGCCCTTCGTCCTTCAGAATCTATCCTAATGTACGAACTCATCTTTCTTAAGAAATAGTACAGAAAATTTCCAGTCATTAAATTTGCATCATATTTAAAGCCAGATAATAATTAAAAAGTTGATGATTTTTTCGAGGCAATAATTTAATTTGAATTTTTTATCATTGCATTCAATTACTCAAATTATTCATCATTTATTTGTTTAGAAATATTTTAGATATATTAATTTAATATTTAATTTTATTTGACTCAGATTGTTTCTGGTTTTGTTGACGAATGAAATTCGTTTCACATTTGGCCTTTAATTTTCACCACATCAACGAAATAAATTTCAAACAATTATTCATCATGAGAATTGCATTCCTATTTCAGTAGCAGTTGCATTCCATCACGTCGCAATTTACATGCTAGTGCGGAATTCTGGATAAACATAATTTATTTTTTAATAAACGAAAATATTTATGTGCCTCCGTTTGAGGTTGTTTAATAATTCGAAATTGAATAAATGTCCTAGACTCGTGTTTGTGATCTCGCATTCTGTCGTTTCTAAGGTTGATAACTTGGAGGTCTTCAATGCTGTACGTGATAATAATAATAATGAAATTTACGCGAATATGGTGGCAAAAAATTCGGATGATATGCAGAAAATATTTTCGTTAGTGAATATTTTTGCATGAATTCTAGGAAGTTTACGATTTCACAATAATTTAATGTTGTAATTACATATTTTCTATTTTATATTTTCATTTCGAATTTTCAGTTGTGGGACTGCGAAAAAATTGCAAATTATTAATTAGCTAAGAGCACGAAATATTTTATTCTAGCAGAATTTTTTCTATTTACAATCTATTTTTAGCATTTTTATTTAATATACTTTAATTTATTATTGTATACCGCGAACTTATGAAAAAAAAACTGTAAAGATATCAAATTGGTCATTTTAATTTGTAATTATCAATAATCACAGATACTAATATTGTAATATTTCAAAGATTCAACTTTGTGCTTCTAATGCTTATTTTAATACTAAACAAAAATAAAAGTTTTGAAAATTTTGAGCAATATCATAAATAATTTTAGAATAATAACTATAATTGAAGTTATGATAACATTAATTATATTTTAGAAAAGAAGAAGAATTCTAGGAAGTTTACGATTTCACAGTAATTTAATGTTGTAATTTCATATTTTCTATTTTATATTTTCATTTCGAATTTTCAGTTGTGGGACTGCGAAAAAATGCAAATTATTAATTAGCTAAGAGCACGAAATATTTTATTCTAGCAGAATTTTTTCTATTTACAATCTATTTTTAGCATTTTTATTTAATATATTTTAATTTATTATTGCATACCGTGAACTTATGAAAAAAAAACCGGAAGGATATCAAATTGGTCATTTTAATTTGTAATTATCAATAATCACAGATACTAATATTGTAATATTTCAAAGATTCAACTTTGTGCTTCTTATGCTTATTTTAATACTAAACAAAAATAAAAGTTTTGAAAATTTTGAGCAATATCATAAATAATTTTAGAATAATAACTATAATTGAAGTTAAGATAACATTAATTACATTTTAGAAAAGAAGAAGAAGGCAAAAATTCCATTTTTAAATGAAATTGAAAAAGTATCAAATGAATTTCATTTTTCATTTTTGTTTTTTTTCCTTTATGCAATTATCCTTGCAACAAGAAATAAGTTTGAGGCAAAATTGTTGTTAGCAAATGCCTAAATTCCCACCGAAAAAGCAAATGAACTCCTCACGTCAATGCATACATGTGAATATACACGCATATTCTTAGTTTCCATGAATTGAACAAAATGTTTTTGAGTGAAGCTTATTGCAAATACAATCAATCACGCGCAACGCCCATCGCGAAAACGCTGAAGTGCGTTGACGGGCCTCGTTCGCAGATAGATGAATGGATGGATGGAAATTCGGAAAATGTTTCGCCGGAAAATACGTCTGCGAGCGCGTTCGTGCAGAAACGGAGCGCGCGCCTGTAATAATAATAACACAACAGGCCTTCAGGGGGCGCAAGTCGATTAATTTTGATTAAGCTTGAGATAACGAGGTATCTTCACGATAGATAGACGAATCCACTGGATGTACTCGTTCGGCTCGTAAATACGTCCGGGTATCAAATATAAATTGCCACATTCCACTTTTGGCGAAATTCACAAATGAACAGAGAAGAGGGCGCGCATATTGCGGATGCTTGCGCCATCTGCAATAATATTTTATTGCGCTGTGTTGCTTCTGATTGATCGGATGATCGATATCCGATCAGCAGGTTTTACTTGCTTGTTGCCGAAATGCATTCACGCTCGGAATATTCGGGCGTCATTAATATGAGACTCATTTGCTCGTAGTTACATGCGTCACAAGGGCACGTTAAAATGAAACGGATGGTACGATTCCGGCGACGAAGACGTGTGGAAATGTTGGGCCAACAACGCAACATTGCTTCGGGATGTAATTAATAAATTAATAGGGACGCGTTCGAGTCCTGTTCAGCGCGATGCTAAGGAGTGAGCTTGATTGGGACTGAAATTAGGATCGAGTAATCATTCACTAATTATTTTATGTGGTTTTTCAATTAATAATTTTCCCTGAGATGATATCATATAACTTGATGATAGAATTTTACCACATCTGAATAGCTTATATCCTGGATTTTGCGTTAATTACGTTGCGTTACTTTTATATCCCTTCTATTTTTTCATTATTTTTTTAATTAATAATAATAATAATAAATGTATTGTTAGCTATCGACCATACTTTTTTAATTAATATGATATGATTATATTAATTGGACTTTTAAGATCAAATATTATTCTATACGAATTCCTATGTTTACTTTGTAATTATTCTACTTTTAAATTATCAAATATTATGAGAAATTAAATTATTGCTTATTTTATTTTACTAGAGCATGAAATTTAATATTTACTATGTGTGATACTAGTGACTGAAATTGAATATTATCGAAATGACAGTAGCAGGAATTTGCCGGTTGTAGATCAGGATGTATGTCTACTCCATCACCCCCACCACTCCACTCTTAAAAATGAGTGAGCAATAGAGGTACATCATGATCTACATTCGCCTTATTTATTCTATTCGTATGAAATAAATGACGTACTTTATTTTACGAGTGAGAGAAATGAATACCTTTATTTTACTCAAGACTAAACTGGATGATAACTCAAGAGCAAAATAAAGTGCTAGTTATTAATGATTCAATCAATTAAGGTTTGATAAACATAGTCATGACAAATCAAATAAGATTTTGATGATATTTTGGGAACAATTTTGGATTTTGTAGCTCATAATGTCATAAATCATATTTGTTGGAAAAACCATTATAAACACTTGAGATTTATGTATTTTGCATGTTGATTAGGAGGAAAATAAACTACTATAAAGCAATGTCTCTTAAAATTTTTCCAATTATTCATTAGGTATTAAAAAAACCATTAGATTTAAGATAACTAAATGTTATAAAAGTTTTAGGGTTAATGATATTCTTTTTCCTGTTATTATTTTATAATGAACCAAAAGTAAATAAAGTATTATCATCATCGCCATAGATAGAGTAATTAATTCTTAATTACAAATAAAATTACATAAATTATAAATAAATAAATTGCAGACATAATTTGTTTAATCTCTGGTATAAAATGATATTTATTTTAATACGAACAGAACTACATAAATTCATTGGATTGACAATAAAATAGGATTTATCTAGGATTTATAACATATTTCATGATTCTTTTATGTTTTGGAATGGCGTTCAAATCGGCTGAAATTTAATTTTAACGATACACTTAAATGATCATTATCAACTTGTTCTTAACTAACAAGGCATATTAAAGCGGTTTAATTAACAGTGCAAGTATCAGCATTTGTTTTAATGGTCCATTGACTTGGGAACATTTTACAACAAGCAGATGCATGTTAGTTGACCATTAACTGAAAGAGCTGTGGTAGTAAAGTTATAGGATGATTTTGAAGATGTTGAAATTATGTGAAAGGATTAAGAAGCATTTGCATGATATTTTATTCAATTAAATTACAAATAAGAATAAATGTTTATCAGATTAAATATGCAAATTGTAATATAAAAAACGATTTATAAAGGTAATTTAGAAATTGTCATTTGTAATTCAGGGACCATTATATGTGGTTCAGATTCCATCGAATAAGTGTGCTTTAAGTAGTGTTTATAAACTGAGGGATAATTGCTGTTGAATTAATAATGTTAATATGATGATACATATAATTTACCTTTAAAAATGAATTATTATTTAACAAAGAGTGATACTAATCTGTTTTGTATTCATTTGATGAAATGTGTTGAATTAATAATGTTAATATGATTATACATATAATCTATCTTTAAATATGAATTGATTTAAGTAGTATTTATAAACTGATTAAGAATGTCAATATTCAGATTTTATGTACATAATTTACCTATCAAAAACTGAATTATTATTTAACAAAAAGTTGCTAATCTGAGTTGCATTAAACTCTTCTGAATTTCATTTGATGTTTTCTCAATTATTTATGATTAATCTGATATTGAACTTATACTTTCTCAATTATATTTACCAAATCACAACTACAATTGTTGAAAACTGAATTGCATATAACAAATCCGAGTTATATTTGCTGTTTATTTAAAAATAATGAAAATATTATTGTAATTGGGTTAGTATCTGAATTACATTTTATAGTTTCTGAAGCAATATTTGTAAGGGTGATAAACTTAAATTTATGAAATATAAATTTTTGTTGGATATATATATATATATCCAATATATATATATTTGGCCTTCTACTTTTTTTTAAGTTGGGCAGCTCAGCGAATAGCAAGGTTTTTCAATTATTTTTCGTTTTATCATTCCCATTTTTCTTGTTTAATTTGATAGTTTGTGCATATCGTTTGTGAGTGATTCCCATAATTTCCTATCATATGTTTTTTTTTGTTTCCAGTTGCATATGCCTATCTGACTCCTATCCTATTGAGTAATAAGTTGTAATAAGTAATAAGTATATATTTTTGTGAGTGTAATGCTAAAGTTCATCAACTGATCATCTCTCAAAAAAATATTCAAATTGATGCTATTTAGTCAAATTTATAGAAGTTTCTAAAAACTGCATGGTATTCATGTTCAGTTGTACCTTGCAGATATTTGTAAAGTTTACCTTTGTATGTAAATTATCAAAGATTAATTACCGACCGAAAATATAATATCAAAATTCTCTAACTAATTTGTTTGTATCAAATAATTTTTAATATTGATAATATCATAACAATTAACCAAAAGAAAATTGTTCTTAAAGGAAATGACAACAAAATACTCAACAACAATTAGAATACCAAATACCAAGATCTTTATATTTTTTATCGTTTCTACTTTTGCATGGGTTATATATACTATAAAATAAAAATTAGCTAATTAACTTTGAAGTAATAATTCTTGAAAATGATGATATCAAACCTAGAGAATAAAGACTCATACGCCTATAAACACTAATAGTCATCAAGAGATGCCTAAAACCTTTATTGCTCCTTAAGGCTAAAAATCTTATCTCCATATTTCTTCTACTTAGGGGAACAAAGGACCATGAACAAAGAACAGAAACACGTCCCCCGTATCTATAACAATAAATATAGTTTAATCATCCGTTGAAAGAACACCTCCATAGCGAGCCACCTCAAGGCCCATTTATTATATTATCATACAGTCCCGACCCGAACGCAATTTTCTAATATCATCATCACCAGCAAGCGGGATGCCTCCAGAGTCGATGGCAGTGCACAAAGGAGCGCTGTCGCCGCCCCCAAAGGCCCAACAAGTAGCGTCGAGCCGAGTGGATGATCATTAGGAGGATCTCGCTAAGTTCATGATAATAATAAACAACACTTTGTGGAAATTATTGGATTAATTATCGAGTTTGCGGCGCGCGGCGATAACCGAACACCACATCGGTCTACGTGTGGGTCTTAAGGGAGTGAATTGCCCTCAGTTGAAGCCTCTATTAACAGACTCCCACCTAGACTCTTGCTGGGTAATTATTGAATATTCGCAAAATACACGAAGGTGCGTTTGCAACATCGATCAGAAGGATCGAATGGGTCGTGCGTAAATTTCAATTTGATCATGTTTAGTGTCGCAGGCCGCAAGCGGCGGCCATTGCCCAAAATTGATGAGTTGCTGATAATGTGACCGAGTGGCCGCTATCGCTGGCTGGAAGTCGGATGAAAGCCGACAAGAAGTTGGCGGTGTGTCCTCTGCTAAATTATATACATAGGATGGTTGGATGCGTATTTCGCCATTTCGCTCCCAGAATGAGGATGAGGATACAGAAGCCACTTGCTTAATGGCTTACGGCCCAACTACTTCACAACTAATTGCCGCGCGCATTAAATGCGAAATTGATTGCTTCGCGTTTAGCGTAAGTGATATTCGAGGAAATGTTCAGAGCGTCGATTCCAACGGATTCTTTCTACTACCATGTTTAACACATCCAATTATCCTGTTTTAACACATCCTGTTTTAACTTCATACAACAATTTAGGAACAATTTATTAAAATCATGATGATAGAGAATTAAATATTCCCGCGATCTTTAAGAATGTTAATTTCTTTATATTTTCTTAAACTTTTGATTTTTTTCTTGAAGAATTTTAAATGAATGTTTTTGGTGTAGTAAAAAAATCATTATTTTTGCAATAGAGAGTTTTAGTTATCTGTATCAGGTGTTAATAACAAAACCAATGGGGTTATTCTTTTTTGCATTCGAAAGATGAAATTTTGCACTAAAATTAATATGAGGAGTATTTTGTAATTAGGTTATTCAGTTTTATTTAAGATGAAGTCAAACATGGACATTCACAACAAAAAATACGTTATATTTTACAATTTTTCTTCTACAAGGATAAAAACTCAAACCAGGTGGTTGAAAATTTGAATAGTGTTTAAGGTTCTGATACTGTAACAAATAATTATATGCAATTTTGCTTTTGTTAATTTCGTTCCAGTTAATTCCATCTTAAAGATGCATCATGCACTGAAAGGATAATTGGCGAAAATGTCGATAAAATCATGGACATTATCAAGTCAGGACATTATTTTTTTGTGGAAATAAGAGGCAGTTTTTGTATAATAAACGATTACTTTATTAAATTCTGTTCCAATACCATTTTCCATCTTTAGAAAATACATTTAAATCTTGTTTCGAGAAAAAACGAAATTACTTTTCGAACAACCCAATAAATCTCATTTTCGAAAAAGTTCAAAATAACTTAAATATGTCAAACAATAAAAGAAGAAAATGTGTTTTCTCATACCAAAACAAAATAAATCTGCAGCTTTCATTATTGCAAGTGAACAAATTGCTAGTCCCCAAAAGGAATTACTTCCGGTTCAGTTTACACTGTTTACACTCTACACGCACAAGGATTTATTACCTTTTAACTTGCTTTCGGTGTCATGCAATAATCCTTAATATAAACTGGTTCTAAACTAATTAAAAAACTCAAGAGTTACCAAATCTAAAAATAAACAAATCTAACCTGAAATTTCTCCAATTCAAATCAATACAATGAAATTTTCTTTGCAAGGATCATTACGATTGTAGCATTTTTTGCATGTGCTATATTTTTGTGAACAACGCATTCCCAAAGCTCTCTTTCCATTGCAAATTTAAAAACGCTGAATCGCTCAACATTTGAATTCCGATGTTTGAAGGCACTGGCCCACATCCCAACGACATTTTCATCCGGTTCAATGCGAACACAATGAAACGGGAGCGCGCGGCACGAGAATGAAAGAAAAATCCCCAATGGAATTGACAGCTCAATTATGCAATAAATTATTAAAGGCTTCCACCACATTTTTTCCGATTAGACTCGGATGGGGCGCGATTTTTCCACGTGGCCAACGCGTCCTCGTCGAATCGAAATTACAAGCGCGCTGGTATAAAGTACACGCTGAAAAATGGCGAAAAAAAGAGGCGCGAATCAGGCGTGGGAAAGTTGTGGAATAAATAATACAAAACGATGGCGAAACAGCAGCAAGAGAAGAAGAAAAAAGCAAAAGGAGGAGGTTTTGCCGTTTGCGGAAATTGGAGTGTGCAAATTACCCACCAAGTGCCAAGAAGTAAGTTTGCAGAATTGCAATGGGGTAAATGCCAAAATGTGACGTCAAAGTTGGAATTTAATTTAGGACTGCAGATTAATAGTAATTAATAGTAAGTTTTAAAATTTTTAGAAAAAATTGTAAATTACATTCTGAAAGTTAAATTATTATTTAAGAAAAGTGGCATTAATTTGATTTGCATTTGAACTCTTCTGAACTTCATTTGATGTATTTTCAATTACGTTTGACAAATCTGAAATGCATTTAATCATTTCTGATATTAAAATTATACTTTCTCAATTATATTTACCAAATCTGAATTTCCATTGTTGCAAACTGACTCACTTACAACAAATCTGAAATTAGAAGGAAAATTCCAGTTCAAAAACAAAGCCTTAAAGCGTTTGATCTAGAACCGGCTTATTTTTTCTACATCTAAATTACATTTGTTCCTCATTTAATTGCAATTTTCTAATTTTATATTATCTGAATTACCATTGAGGAAAAACTACAGACTTTTCAGAAGTTACTAAAAATATCAAATATATATAAAACTCCAAAATTCCCGTTGGGCTTTCAGCCAAACCGCATTTTATATAATTCCATATCTTTGCAAATCCTAGCTCACGTTGACTTATTCACAGTGTGCAAATTGTCGTCTCGACGTCAACATCCAACGATGATAAACCGTGTCGCGTCAACTTTGTCTCCGTGACACTGTAAACGCCGCGGCTGAAGATGTTGAAATGTGGAAAATTGCATCAAGGCCAGATTTATTCCTGTCATTCGTTGCGTAATGGCGTGGAAATTCGTGCAACATAACGCTTTTCGTTGCGCAGCTTACATACAACCAACCCAACAGAAACCCTTAACGCGCAACGTTGATGAATTTTCCCTTACAGAATCACAATTATAAACAAGTACCCAGCGATCTTAATAGCATGTTTATTTTCTGCATAATCTTTTCTACACCTGGGAGACACGCATTTTCGCGGATGGAGTTTAGGTTTAATAAAACGCTTTCCATGGTTTTGATTTTAAACCGTTGGGAACTCAGAAGAAACGGTTGGATTGTTGATCGTTTGCGGTTGGAACCTGGAGGCACGAAGAGAGGATATCCGGAAAAGTTAAACGAATAAATTTGCAAGTGATATGAAAGTCTTTGCTTTTGCGACAAAACGTGGCTTTTAGTTATCGTTACAAATGATCGTCAGAGTTTTCAATTAGTTTTCGGGACAGTTTTAATTAAGAGAGTAATTACATTTCTCAGATTTTCTTTTTGGAATCTAGTTTTTCCAAAAGTTATTCCGAAAAAGTAAAATGCAATTCAAACATTAAATTTTAATTGAGCAAGTTGCAATTGTAATTCAATTTGCAACAATTTTAATTTAGATTTGGTAAATATAATTGAGAAACTATAAATTTAATATCAGAAATTAAATGTTTGATATTAGTCAAATATAATTGAGAGTACATCAAATAAAATTCAGAAGAGTTCAAATTTAAATCAGATTAGGGCGACTTTTTGTTAAATAATAATTCAGTTTTTGTAGATAAATTATACATGATATCAGAATATTGTCTTTATTAATGCACCTGTAATTATCACTCAATTTATAAATACTACTTAAATCAACTGCAATAGAAACTTAATTATAAAATGCTTTCTGAATTCCAAATGAAAATTTCTGATTTCGTGAATCAATCGCATTTATAGAATTTTGAATTAAATGTGACTTTTTGGATATAATTCATGATTTGAAATTTACTATATACTTTCAGAATTTCAACAGTTTCCTTTCTGAAATTTAATTATTGTATTGAATTACCACTACACCTTTTTCAATTGTAATTCAGGAAGGATCAGTTATATTTCAGAGGAAAAAATGAAAAATCAGATTGGTTAAATGTAATTCAATGCTATCTCAATTACATTTAACCAATGATATTCAGATTTGTAAAGTAAATTTTATTTCAGAAAAGGTCACCTGCAATTCAGAAAGCAGTAAATGTAATGCGGAATCATAAAATTTACTTCAGAAAATGTCACTTTAATTCAGAAAAGGTAAATTGTAATTCAGAAATGGTGATTTGTAATTGACAAATCGTAATGTATAATTCAGACTGAATGTTGTAGTTTAATCAAATTTAGGTTGTTTTTACTGCAAAAAGAATTGGATATTAATCAACTATCCCTAGCAACTGAACATTAAACATTAAAATCTAGTACTAATGTGAATTGCATTTGATTTTTCTGAAGTTCATTTGATGTAAACGCAATTATATTTTCAATTACTTATAAAAAAATCTGAATTACATTTGTGATTTTCTGAATTACAATTCACTAAATTTCTACAATTTCCATAATTTTTAAATTACAACTTGTAGAAACTTTATTGAAATGTGTCTAATAAAGTTTCAAATGATTAAAAAAAAATCAGAGCCAAAGGATTAATTTAGAAGTATGAAATGACCTCTGAGGCCAAATATCAGATAACTTTCATTAGGCCGCTTTCCTTATTTATCTTCAGAATTTTATAGCTCATATACCTTTTCCTTAACGGCGGATATGATTGAATGCAAGCAGTCGTAAATGCGATAAAATATTACAGCATATTACGTTGAATCAGCTCCTTCTTCTTCCGATTCCTGCGTCGTCCTTTCGCCATTTTTCCTCAACGACCACGACTACTGCCGCTGCTTATATTGCCAGATTGATTACATTCGATCCGCTCAAAGGGGTAGCCCGCAATCATTACAATACGGCCGCCAGAGGCGCCGCACGCCAGAGTCCTCAAACGGAAACCAGGAGGCGCAGAAAGACGGCATAAAAAGAACAAAAGGCCGGAAGATCTTATAAAAGTATGGTACTCGTTCATGGCACGCTCGGTTAATAAGTACTTATTTACTTGCGTCCCAGCGTCGGGCTTACTCAACGTCGATGACGTCGGATCTGCGCACATGAAAGGAAGTTAATTTTGTTTCTTTCACTTCCCACTCGCCTGATTACTTGTCCGCTGGCGGAACGCCTGGAGGATGGGAAGTCATAAGGCTAATCGCGCGTCCGCCCGTTCGTTACACGCTCATCCTGCTGTTCGCCATGCGGCAAATCTATAGAAAAATGAGTTTCGACTTGTATTTCCCAGCGGGCGGTGTCCCGTTTCGCGGCTGCGACGCCAGCGCCCCCCCGGCGGGTGGCTTGACGTTGGGTGAAGGATGGTTCGTGCGGGACGCTCAACTTCCGGTGGTATAACATCGACCATCGAAGTTGGTGGGCGAAAATTGGGAAATGAACCTTAAGGATAATTCCACAAAGCTTTAAGTGTGAGAAGATGTGGAGGGGGGTGAATGGGTGGGGATGATGTATTATGAATGGAAGTCTTTATTTTTCTTCATTAATTTAATTTCTTTGAGCGGCGATGGTAATTTATTTGATTATTGTCTTCATCGATTTCGTTTTTTAACTCATGTATTATAGATTGTTAGTTTCGAAATATAACAAATATAACAAGGCAATATGAGATTNGTCAATTCTTCACAAGTTTTTGATCTAGAACCGGTCAATTTCTTCTACTTTCAGATAACGAAATATATTCAAAGGTGTATTTGAAAAAACAGCATTTTTGTTTAAATTTGCAAATCATTATAATTAATTACCAAAAATATCATGTTTGTATGTAAATTCTTCTGTTTTTCTTTTCTTTCTTTTCTGTTTTTAGTCTTCTAAAAAAATTTGTAAAAATGAATGGAGAAATATAATGTTGCAAACGGTTTACATTAGCATTTTGAATAATTTAATTAGAATGCTAAAAATGGGAAATGATTTCAATGCATAGCGTGGAAATTTGCGGATATCAAGAAGACGAAATGAATTACGGTCCAGTCTGCAGTTTGTAAAGACCCATTATCCGTAATAGGATAATGCATATTCCAGGCAATCGTCCCAACACCTTTTCTGACATTCCCACACCAACACGCCTGCATCCGAATAATTCTGAAACGATCGTATGCAGGAATAACTCAGCAGCTAAACGGCTTGGAATAATTCACTCTCGCACGAAGAAGGATAATCACACATACAAACCGCGAGGATCAGTCCGAAGAGCCTGCTTTTGGAACGACCAACTCTACTGAGTGGTCTTCTAAAGAAGAACTCAAAAATAAAATATTCGTATCGTTTCAACTATAACAACAAACAATATTAACAACGAAATAAGGATAATTTGATACTTGGGAATGCAAAATTTAAAATTCATTTTGCAAGGAATGAATAATATAATTGCCGAACACCCAACAGATTTTGGTAATCTTTCTCGATTGCAATTGCATTCCTTCGTTTGCAGATCGCTTGCTTGCAGATGAACAAATAGTTGATGCGAACGAAATCCGCGCATTTTTCATTCGTTAAATTACGGTAAGTGATTCATTTTTTCTCCGTGGATCCTTACTGAGTGTAAACCGGAAAAAAAGCGACAGCTTAAACAAACGCTGTCTAAATGGAATAATGGACGAACTAGGGATTTATGTGCGAATCTTTTCGACTATGTAATTCGCATATTCGAAGGAATTGTATGAGCATATACTTTTGCATTTTCGTTTCCTTTTCGCACAAGTTACAAGTTACTTTCGCCGCCGCAATTAGAGGGTTTCGGTGTAATTTAGGTTGCTTAAAATTCAACACGAAGCATCTAGGGCCGCCATCTTTAGGTATTAACCACCACAGTTTGCCATCACGAGCAGGAACATGGGTAAAAGACGTGGAAATCTGCGACAGGCAAGTTATGAAAGTGCGTGGGGGATTGGTGGGAAATCATGGCGGAAAATGCATGCAAATTCAGGTGATTTTAATTAAAATCTCCGGCGTAACCTTGTCGCACCTTGGCGGAATTTTGTTACCGAGGTAATCCCCAGAGGGCGTTCTATCATTATTAATCTTTCTGAATTGTTAATGTGCAATTAATGTCATTTTTACGTTTTCAAGGTCTTAAAAATAATTTAAGCGAGCAGAAAATATATTTCAGAAGTAGTAAGAAAATACCGGTTCTGGATCACTTGTTCCATGTTCAAGCTAAGTAGATTGTTTTAGAACCGGGCTCTTCCGTCTACTTTTAGATTATTAATTTGAAATTCAGTTTGTAACAATTGTAATTCAGATTTGGTAAAAATAACGAAATTGAGAATGCATCAAAAGAAATTCGGAAGAGTTTAATTGCCAATCAGATTAATGTCACTTTTTGTTAAATAATAATTCATTTTTATAGGTAAATTATACATAACATCGAGAATATTGACATTATTAATGCAGCAGTAATTATCACAATTTTACCAAAACTTTTTTGCTAAAATTTAAATGTTATTTTCTGAACTATAATTGGAAAAGATAGCTTCTAATAGATTCTGATTTTCAGATGACGTCAATAATCTTCGACATACCAAATATCAACATGTCTACAATTTTCCCTATAGCAAATATTATTACTTCATTACGCCCACGCTAAATGTCTAACTAATTTGCAATGTTAATACATATATAAACACGTTGATTAGCATGTTAAGCTGGTCGACGCGTTGACAAAGCTGCGGCAACATCCGGTATGGAATACATTAACACAATTTCAAGGACGCGCATGAACAAACATACCTCAGAATAGCCGGAATATACATAAATTAGCAATCGACTGTGATTCACAATGACAAAAGCACTAAATGGATGAGTTTATTTGATTATACACCTTGCTGACAAATGTCGCGCTTTTAAATGCATTTCTATGTACTGCATTTATTTAATGACGTTCATGGTCAAATATTGAATTACAATGATTACGCATTATCAATCATTTCCACTCATGTTTCTCTCTTCATTCGGTTCCATTTTCACATCTGACTGTTACGGGATAAAGCTATCCATTTTCATTTCTGTATGGATTGAAATGTGGTAATTTGATTAGAAGATTGAATAGTCAATTTTGAAGATTTAATTCTGTCCTTATTTCTGTTAGTTATGAATAAATAAATGAGGATTGTCTTTGATATGTATGTGTTTTTTTAATTCTAATTCAGAAAGCCTCAATTAAAATTCTGAAAATAAGAAATGTATTAACATTTTCAAACGAAATTGAGAAAGTATCAAATATTTTGAATTGTATGTAATCCAGAAAACGTTAATTTTAATGTAATTAGAAATTACATTTGACCGGCTCCTCCACCAAATTTTTGCAGTTTTTATTCTTGAATATAATTAAAACTGATGAACTATCATGAGATAGGGATAATTAATTTAACGCAAAAATAAATTTTCTAATATTTTCAAGTCTATTTTCAAGCAAATTAAATTTGACCGGCTCCTCCGCCAAATTTTTGCAGTTTTCATTCTTGAATATAATTAAAACTGATAAACTATCATGAGATAGTGATAATTAATTTAACGTAATAATTCTAATATTTGTTTGCGCTTTAACTTTGTCTATTTTCAAGGAAATTAAATTTGACCGGCTCCTCCACCAAAAATATCCAATTCATCTGTTTGAAATTTGTTGGATATTTTTTCCAATTCATTTAAAAACCGAATTGCGTTTTTTCTTTTCTGAAATGCATTTACTTTCTAAATTGCAATTTAAATAAATATAGTTAAACAAAAACATGATCTATTTAAAGTTTGTATAAATTTTCGTTTAATTAATGAATTTTATCAAATAAAATGATATTAATATACAAATCCCAGGAGTTCTTTTATTTCAAGTTTTCTGGTCCTCAAATTCATTCTTTGTACGTAGTACTAGCTATAATCTACCATAATATGGAAATCGTATTTCCCTGCATCGATTTTCCATTGTTTTCAGGATTGGTATAATCATCAACCTTGCCCTTTATAATGATCACCCAAATTTTCCGAAAAATGTTGAATTATAATGCAGATATTGAAACTTTATTCTTAGACTACATCCTGGCTTTCACATATTTTTGATCATATTTTTCTTCGTTACCTTTAATTATAAGTTCACCTGATTTTCAAATTTCCTTCTAACTTTCATATTATAAAAAAACAGTATTTTCAAAACATTTGAAATTTCAGCTTTGCTGATGACGCTCTTTCATTATATAAAATCATGAATAAATTTTGCTTAGTTCTCTTGCATATTATTAATCAGCCTTATCATGATATGTAATATGCGAATAACACACATTACACTTTTTTTACAATTGAAAATTTATTAACAAATTTGCAATCAATACTCCAACTACAACGATTCACCTCAAAATGTCAAACATCAAACCAACAATTTTTTCGATGGTCAGTGCTATTTTCTCCACAAATAACTTTAATCTAACAAATATAATAAACAAAAAATAAACTTTGCAAGTAATTAAGTTTTGTATTGCACGAAGAACCCATTCGGGGTTGGAAGTTGATCAATTCACTTCATGCCGAATGCGAGTTATTTAAGCCAGTTGTTTGCGAACGGTATTGTGAGCGGCTTCCCGTGAAAATCGTGACGAATAAAAGAACCTGTCGCTGCGGGCTGATGCAATACGAAGCCCTAGAAAGAGGAATCCGAGGATGAAGCGGAAAGAAGGAGGAAATCATAGCGTCGAGTCGGAATTAAAAATTAATTCGATTGAGTTTAATTATGGCTCGGGAAAAGTCGACGCCGAATATGGAGAGCAATAAAACTCGTTCTAATTAACGAGGCTCCACCTTAATCGTTAGAAAAATCCGAGATAATGAGTTCCCTCAAATTGGAAGCAAGGAGAAATAAAATTTATCCTTTTATGTTTTCAGATGAGAACAAAAATGAAGTAACAATACAAATTATAATCTATTTGAATTGAAATTGATGATATACTTATTATTTATTTATTTTTATTTACAATTTATTCCGTTATAATTCAGGAAAAAAATTCAAATTTGATATATGTAATTCAATTGACAACAATTGTAATTCAGATTTGATAAATATAATTGTAAGTTTGAGTAGTCTGAAATATATTTAATTGTTAGTTATAGTAAACTTATGCTTTCTCAATTACATTTACCATATTTTAATTAATATTTTAATTACAATTAACGCCAGTTGAATTACATATAATAAATTTGAAAATAGAAGAAATAGGTCGGTTTTAGTACGGACATACTCTTTTTGATCTAGAACCGGCTGATTTCCTCTACTTCTTAATTACGTTTGCTGCTCCATTAATTATAATTTTTTAATCCAAATTTCAATTTATAGTTTCTGAATAACAATTGCAAAAGGTGTATAGTTTATATTCAAAACTGGAAACATATAAAATCCTAATAAATTCTAATACTCGAAAAACCAAATTCCTTATTTTCCAGTTTAATAATTTCAAAATCTGAAAATTATTGTGAGTTTTATAGCAATATTCATCAAACACCACTGGTAATTCTTTTCAAAGCCAAAAATCAAAATCATAAGGCTGATTTGGAAATCTTGAGATTATTTGAGAAACCTACATTCATTAATTAGTTAATAATAAATTGGTATAATTTGCGATGGCTGCAGTCGAAGCAGCAATGTCAGAGAGGATGGTGGTTTGAACGAATTTGTACAAATTGCAATTCGAGACCGGGTTACACAACAAACCAGCCATCCGTTGGTGGCGGGCGGTCGGGCGGATCGGATTCCAGCCGAGCGCAAGTTAGAAGTTTAATGAAGCAATTGATTGACGTCGGCAACAGGAGCAGACGTTGATAAAATTCCCGGTGTATGGGGTCGACATCAATGCGTTTTTTTTTTCTCTGGACTTGGCGAAAGCAGGACGATTTCACCCCATTCGGGTCCATAGTGTTGTAAGGATTTTGATGACTTGCTCTTGTCGATTGATTGCTCGGAGAATGTTACAATCAGATTGCGTTTACATCACAATAAATTACACCTTCAATAATTTCTAAATAGTGCATGGGTTTCGCTGATTTTTTCAATGAAGATGTTAAACTGATTTCAGAGTTAGGTACATTTTTCATTTTCTTAATATTATATTAATTGTTGCAGATATATTGAAATCTGGTTTTACAACTGTTATTTTTGAAAATAAAATTGAAGTTTTGCATAAGATAAATTATTAAATTATGTTATTATATGAAGAAGTACTCATCTTAATGTTAATAGAGGGTAAACCTTGAATTTTCCCTCGACATATTTACCATTCAACACACCTTCATCAGGGAGATTATTAAATGGGACAGATCTTATGTCATATGGCATTTCAAATTTTTTCATAGTAACTGTGCATTTTGTTTTTGTTTATAAATTGAAATATCGGATTTTTATTGATTCCATTAACATTAAGATAAGTACTTCTTCATATAATAATATAATGTTATTTTTTGTAGAAATTACTATCGATTATGGTATATGAATAATTTTGTCTAGAGATTCAACTCATACGGTTATGTAATTCTTCAAACAATTAAATCCTCTGTCGGGAAAAACGAAATAACTTTCCAAACAACTCAATAGTTCATCAACATCATCAATCTAATATGAAGCTTGATATTAGTTTTTTGTTAGTTCTTCATATGTTGAAGTATACATCCATGAAAACAGAAGATATGTCTTTTACGTATAATACGTATATAACGTATAAAAATGCTGTTCTAAATTGAGCTAAACATTGGAAACTGTCAATAGCTGGAATATACCGTTTCTAAACGCATGAAATACAGCAGCTTCTTCACTCTTCCACGTCAACCTACAACGCGTTGGTCCAGAACCGGTCGATTCCTTCTACCACAACGAATTCACATTTACGCTAGGAACAGAGAAATAACCCACTCACATAATTCGTGTTTTTTTATTTCAACAACAAAAACGTTTTTATTTTTCTGCTATAAGGAAACTACCCTAATTCGCCTAATAAATCGTCCATAATTTACAACATATGACCGCCATCCATTACGTATTGACAGGCAGGAAAGTTTTGCGTATACGACTCATCGACTCACAAAGCAAACAATCTCATACGCATTCGTTCCGTTGTAATCGCGCATCCGATTCACATTTCCCGTCCTAGCGAACTACACATGTGAAACACTGGCTCTGAATGCTTTATTTCCTTGCCCTTCACTGGCGCTCGAGCATTGCGAATTTTGGAAGCCGTCCTATAAGTTTTAAATTAACTTCGCGCCAATACCAAACGAGGAGTATCAGACTGGCAGTCGCTGCCTAACGGCCTCCATAATCGAACGCCATCGTCGGGAATCGCCTTGGAAGTAGCAACGTGGTGCCCTTGACACCCAAGGTCAGCGCGGAGCTGCTCGCCATTTTTGGCACGGATTCAGTGTCTCGCTGTGAGTTTTGGGGAAGACTTTCGGGGAAGTTGTGTGCCATGCGTTGGCGTTACAGATTCGGGGATATCGAACGCTCTCCGCGAGCACTATCAAACGTAAACAGGATATATGAGCCAACATTTATTCGTATATTTATTATTTTATATCCGGTGATAAAGAGACACTTCGACGATTTTAGTAATGATTCTGCAGGCTTTTGACATACATATTTTCGATGATTTTCATAATGCTTCTGGGAGTCAGAACAGAAGAAGAACTTAGAGATAACGATGAATATAAAAGTACTGCAATGCGTTTCTTAATTGTTTCCGGTTTGTAGATATTGACAATTTCCAGGTTTCCATTATATATTTATATATATACATATATTGACATATTTTGTTCATTTGCTAAAAGTAATTAGTGTTTGAAGAATATTAAGTTTATATTGTTTATATTATGTTCCTAAATAAAGATTCTTTGGGATATACTTTAATGAAACTTAGAATTCTGTCTACAAATTAAGTTTATATATTTAAATTTGCTTGAAGCATTTTTGAAGACCTAACCTAAAAATTCTAAAAAAAATATTTTAGGCAAAGCTCTGAAAATTTTAATGGTCCATCAAAATCAAAAAATATATTGACAGATAATTTTCTGAAGTTTCAAATTCCAATAAAAATAAATTAATGTCGTTTCTGTATATCCGAAGAAGTAGACAAACTTTTTAGCGTACTTTATATATACTGAAATAAAAAACACAAATTATATGACTGGGTAATTTATTTTCTGTTATTGCAAATGGGAATTGGTCGCAGTAGGAGGAATATACCGGTTCTAGATCAAAGACATAAAAGGGTGACGTGGCTGTTGAAGCCCTTCTCCAGTCTAGAACCGGTCTATTTCACTACAAAAAGATACAAGATACTTTTTTCTGAGTGTACATCAATGACTTATTAATTTTTTTTCACAAGCGAATTTTATAATGACACAATATTGTTTGGAGCAGCATATAGAACCCAAAGAACGAATTTTTCAGAATTTTATCAGGCAATGTAATAAAGATCTAATGCTGTCAATATTAGCTGGGGGTCAAAATGGGAACATTTATTAACAAATAATTTTCAGAAGTGTCCAACTGATTTGTTATTGGTTTTAATGTACAAAAAAATAAGGAGTGTAGTTTCTTAATGATTGAAAGTGTTTGAAGAATGTGTCAAAGTTTTTACTGTTCACACTACGCTCGTAAAACAAAGTTTCTTTAAGGTTCCCCCACCTTAAACATTCTTGGAATTTCCTCAACAAATGGAATTTATGAGAACAGAGGAAGCAGAACTTTGTTCGGAGCATCACTTAAGACCTAACTTTGCAAAAGTGTGAAAACTACTTTGGATAGTGCTAAAAATTAATAAGAGCAATTTCTGACTGATCGAAAGTGTTTAAAGAATGCTAAATTGTTAAAGTTTTCATTGAACATATTATGGATATATTAAATGATTCTGGATATATTTTAATGAGTCTAAGATTTTTTTTAATGAAGTTCATAAGAGTACAATGTTGTTGGAGTATCAGACATGATTTTTTAAAAGTATGTTAGACTCGAATTTGAAGAATTTCAAGAAAATGCAGTGCATTGTATAATGATAAGATATATCAGCTGATTTTCAGAACTTTCCGACCAATTTCTTCTTGGTACTAATTCCCTAAAAATTGGTGCGGTTTTTTTGTAGCTCTAAGTTTTCAAAGATTGTTAAATTGTCAGAGTTAATACTATAGTTGTAAAAAAAGATTCTTGAAAATTTTAGATATATTTTAATAATTCTCATAATTTTCTCACTTGATGTATTTTATAAGGGCAACACTTTTCTTGAAGTATCAACCAGGATCTAAAATAATAATTTTTCATAACTATATCAGATATCTCACAGAAAAATACCGAGAAAATGCTATTGATTTTACTTGGGGGCGAAAAATCAAAATATATATTAAAACATGATTTTGAGAAGTTTTCGAATGGTTCCTTCTTGGTCCTAAAGTGTTAAAAAATCAATTTGGAGAATATATCCTTAATGCCTGAAAGTCATTGAAGAATGTGAAATCAAATTTTTTATAGTTCAAACTGTGATCATAAAACAATTATTTTATCTTACTGAAGCGTATAATGTTGTATTTCCTATGCGTGTTTTTAGTGACAAAAATTGAATATTTTTCACTTGTCAAATAAGTGACGTACATTTTTCTACAAGTGGAAAATGAATACCTTTTTTCACAAGTGGGAGAAATAAGTGACATTTCACAAATAAAAGTGCTATTGTTTCTAAGGTATCAAGTTTTTAAGGTTTGGCAAACATATTCATAATGAGCCAGCTCAAACGAAATTCTGACGATTTAATTGTGACATTTGAAATATCGTATCAAAAATTGTGGAAGTAATTTTGGGTTTTGTTGCTTCTTAGAACATTGTATCAACTTTTCTCTAGTAGGATAAAATGTCGTATAATAAATTCGTGAAATTTGTGCATCAATCATTTATAATGTTGCAGTTCTCACATTTATAATATAATCTACTATTATGAAATAAATATATATTATTATTATTTTATTCTACTATTATGTATAAAAAGTCAAACAGCCATGATAACAACTCTACCTTCCCTATAGTTGTTTTTTTTTACCCAACTAACTAACTTTGAAATTGAAAATGCATCAAAGAGACGTTTTTATATGTAGATCTAAAAGTATCTGCAGTATAATTATAATTCCTATAAGAAACTTGGACACTCTTGGAATCATTCAAGAACATTCAAGCAACGAAATTAATACCCTGAGTACAAGTCACACTTTTGTAAAGTTCATATCGCCTTCGGTACGCATTTCGGTTGCAGTGCAGCGAAGAAGCGAACGGAATCGTTTGCCAGAAACGCGAGCGGTTTGCCATGTCCTGCACAAGGACGAGGTCTCGGATAATTTGCTCGAATTCCCGGCTAAGTAACAACTCTCCGTTCTTCCGTTCGCGGCGGCATTCACGCTTCGTTGGAAGCGGCGAGCGCGCTTTCAGCAGCAGCCACGAAGGAATTATGACGGACGACAACTTTCCTTTCCACAGGTCGTCGCATTTCTCACATGTTTTATGTCTTTTTAACGTCCTTATAAATTACGATTTTTTCCACCGTTGCGTTGCTGCAGCCGTTTCGAAGGCTTATCCGCCGACGCTGCGGCTGATTCCATCGGAGTTGACTTTTTCTCTTCGGCAGATGCGGCTGACAAGTCGAAATTGTTGTTGATTGAAAAAGTTGCCGCCCCTCTCTCATGCATGAAACTGCGCATACGAGTGGCAAAAAAAGCTCGCATAGCTCACGTAACCATCCATATATTGTAGTCTCTCGGTGCGTTCGGCCAGGATTTTCGTTCGGTGGGTCTTGCATGTTGAGCAGCTTAGAGCCGAACTAGCTTGTACAGGTATCACGGGTATTCGTCTGGGAAATATCTAATATTATAATATATTCAATGCATTTTTATTAAATTTCTGCTCTTTGCCCCGAATGTAACACACGTGCCGCTTGCGCCGCCTTCGAGAACGCAAGAAATCTTTGTGGTCGCTCAACAATGAATCCGCATGCTTCTTGTACGACTTTTTCGCTTCTGTGTTGCGGAGATCTACTTTTAAATTTCGTGCTTTTGTGCCCTTATACATGAGTGACTCTCGTGTGTTTCTGAAGTACGCCATCTATTTTGCTGAAATTTTTGAACAGGTCAAACAAGCAAAATGGGCCAACATTGTAGTTGGTAAAATATTTTCATGTCTGTTTTTTTGAATGTAAACTACGATAAATTTTGAAAGTCTGGGTGGAATTGAGGACAAGGATAACAAAAATCAATATGTGAGATTTCAAGAGTCATAAAATTACACCCAGAAATAATGTTTGTTTTATGGGTTGTGAACTATAAAAACTTTGACTTTCTGAAACACTTTCGGACAGACTATTTATTTTCTGAATTGATTTTTAACATTTTTGAACTAAGAAGAATCTCGAAATTATGTGATAATATATTTTTTAATTTTGACCCGTAGTAAGAATAAGAGTTTTTAGTGTTAAATCTGATTAATTAAATTTGAGCCCATAACTCTTAATTTTTTAGAAAAATGTAGGTTTCATTAAAGTATATCCAGAAATTTCATGAATCATTATTCACGACCAATGTATTAACAAAACACACTTTGATAATTTTTTTGAATACTGAAATTCTTCAGATCCGTTTCTAACCTAGTTTTAAAAAATCTTGCCTGATACTTCAAACATAAACCTGTAAACTCCATTTGTTCAAAAAATTCTTAGACTCATTAAGATCCAGAATCTTCGTTAACGATCACAATATGAATAATAAAAATATTGTTTGAAAACTTCCGATACTCAGAAATTGCAATTTGAAATTTGTGTATCATTTGTAATTTTGCATTTCTCACACTTATAATCCACTATTTTATTTCAGTAAGTAAGAAGGAAACTAAAAAGTTTTTCTACTTCTTCGGATATTCAGAAACCTGGAATTAATATGAAATGAGATATATAAAAAAATCTGGCTTCAACTTGAGTCCTCAACGAAAGCAACATAACATTGACAATATTTAACTATTTTTACTTCTTTGCTCAACCTTTTTTTTTTTGGTCTACATGGCTGCCGACCATGAAATATGCGATTCCAAGGGTGTTCAACCAAGCAACCCTCCATACACACACTGCGATTAATTATACACCCGCAACCATGCGCGCTTCCATTCAACTTTGATAAAACATTTGCTCGGTACGGTACTGCCCTCCGCATCCTGATTATCATTAGAATGTCACATCGTCATGTGAGGCATGCATTCACACGCTGCCAAACGACGCGTTAGCAAACAACGCGCTCGAGGAAAATTCAGCCAGCGTAATTTATATCGTTAATTAAGGCATTTCGGGTGCGAGTACTTTTAATTTATTAGATTTGGTTTCGGCGTGTCGCCGTCGTTTGCTTTGGCGCTGTGTGTGCGCTGTTGTGTGCGGGTGGTATTTATAGTTTCCGTCGATGGTCGAGAGCCACCCTGCGGCTCGGATAGCGAGAGCCAATAACCCGAAGGGTTCGCAAAAAGGACGCCGACGTCGTTCCATCTGAAGAGATACTCGCATGGAAAATGCGCGCGCGCGTCCTAAGGAGAGACCCACCTCATCGCTGTTCTGTACGATAGCTTATCTTGTAAGAAGGCGCTTTTCCTTAAAAGCTTAACTGCGTCCTCGCGGCAGTTTCGCCGATCTCATTCCAAAGTGGTTTCGTATAGGGTGTTCGTGATAAGAGTCATGCGAAACTTTCAAATGTAGTGCGAGTTGTCGTTTTGGACCAAGAACTTTATAAGTCGATTGCGAAAGATTCAAATTGGATTGGAACGAATTTTATCTGGATTTGTTATATTAAACTGACAAATTTCGTTCAATAATCGGTTTAAAGTACTGATTCAACCGCTCTCACAGAAGTATTTAATCTATTTTTAAGGGTAGAAGCTAAAAGTATTTAACTAGAAACTGAACGGATATCAAAAAGTAAAAAACAAAAGAAGCAAAAGTTTTCAAAGTTTCTACGATTTCAAAAAGGAGATGTTTATATTTGAATGGAATTAATTAAATCAGCATTTCTAAAATGTTCTCTTGACAAATCGATTTTTTCATTAGTAAATAATAATAATCAATGGTTTTAACCATACATCGTTCTTCCGCTTGATTTTCTTTAGAATTTGTATGATATTCTACATGGTCAATTTTATCCAGATGTCTGTAGAATGAATATGCCGATTCTAGACCAAGAGGCGCGTCAATTGCACCTTGTAGTGTAATGATGACGGTGCAATAGTCGTGTACATTGATCTAGAACCGGTCTAATCTTTCTACTCGTGCTATATAAGTGACGTACTTTATTCTACAAGAGGGAAAATTAATACTTTTATTTTACTTAAGTCTGCAATAGATGACAACATACAAAAGAAACTGATGATTATTAAGTTTGAAATATTTAATGTTTGACAAACATGGTCATAATATGAAATCCAATTATTTGAGTTGCATTTTTTACACTTTTTTCTATAATCTACTTTTACTCTGAGTTTTGAATTGTAGAAATGTAATAATTTTGTTAAATTTTATTATTGTGCATCAAAATGTATGTTTTCATATTTATTTCACCTGAATGATATTTGTTAATTATTGTTTGTTTGTACACACCTTTGAAAATTATATAATTAATTTTATATACTCTACATTTTTATATAATTATATTTTCCTTTACAATTATCCCAAATTTTGCTTATTGTAGTTTTATTTATATTTATTAGTTGTTAGTTGTGTTTATATTTTTTAGATTTTTATGGGTTTCTTTAGTATGCACTGATGTTATCATAAATCCAATGCATGTCTGTTTTTTTGTTTTTAATTTTGTTATTCAGTAGTTGTTTTTAACATTTTTTACTTTTGTTTGTTATTCAATTTCTTTTATACTAATGCCTTTTTTCAGTATCTGATTTTATTTTTAATTTATATTTAACAGCCTTTCCATTCAATGTTACAATAATATATTTTGAGAATTCAAAGAAAATATCCATGTGTTTATTTCAATTAAAATATTTATTAATTTTGTTATTAGTGGTGTAGTAAATGTTAGTTTTCTAAATTACATACTTGAATTTCGTTTAAAAAAGTATTTGTCTTCATTTTGTATCTAAAAATTTAATTCTAATATTTTCTCCTTTATCTAGGATATCTATCTGCGATATCAATCTAGGATATCAATTTGCAGTTTCCTAAACATTTTAATAGTACTTTAGAGCCATTTCAACTAATTCAAATGTTGTTGTAATTTCTGAACCACGAAATAATTGATTAACTACTTGATTGTAAACAACTAAACCTATATAAATGCAATTGTTGAATTATTATTTTTATAAATTATCAATTTTACTCTTACAGCATTTTCCTCATTTATTAGATTTTGTCCTTTATGGTGGAAGGTATTGAACCGAATATTTGATATATCTCAACAACTTTAATCAACAATTAAGCCTAATGAACATCTTGATAACCAAGAGCTAGTATTACAAATGATTGAATTACCTCTTAATTAAGTATCCTCTCGGTTTACCCACGAGTACGTAACAGGATTGTCGATTGAGCAACTGCAATGATTTTCCACAGGAATTCCTGACCTTTTATGAGAGTAACACTCTCGAAATCCGAAGTTTTCTATTGTTCCTTTTCCTAATAATAATATGTTATTCATATATATTATTTTATTTATTATATTTACAGAAAAGTCTTGCTTTGGTTTCATAATCTATTATAGATTACATATAATTGTTAATTATGCAATCGTTGTACAATGAAAACATACATAATAAATATTCGTTACTGAAAACTCCTCGTTGTGCGACACTTTTCGTCCTTTCTCTTATAAATATAAAATATACAAGTACTGAAAAATTAAGGATTCACCCAGACAAGGATTTTTTAAAAGAAATAGCACTTATTTTATATTTTGCTATTGTTTTTAAAATTCACTTAAGTTTTATCTTGTGATGAATAACTTTAATTATATGAGGAATTTTCTTCTTTCTCCTATTTTTGTTGCCAGATGATCTAAATGTCTGAATATAAAATAGTACATTACTTATGAATAATAAAGTATCAAAATATCAAAAATATCAAAAGGTAATTTATTGATTTCCTTCTAGTCATCAGATTGTCATTTCAATTGGTAATTTTACTAAAAGAAGAAAATGTGTAACATATAAATTATGCAATAATAATTTGCAACTTTGTATTCATAAGTAGAAAATTGTAAATAATTTCTTCTTAAGAATTACAAACCTTCTTCAAACTACTTCGCAGGAATTCTACATTTCTTCACTTCTCTCCTTTGCCCTTTCATCAAAAATAAAAAATTACAATATTCCGGAATAATCTTCAGCAAAACCCTAATCTATAATCAATGCATCGGTAGATCTTCCTCGAAGCAGACCTTGCTTGAATAATTTACGATCCCAACAGGGCTCATTCCCAGGCATCTTCCCGTTTGAATAACTTAGACTCGAGGTTGTCTATTTCTATTTTGGTTTGGAAATTTCCCCGTTCCCGGATTCGTTATGAATACGAGAACAAACAAGCAGACATTGATAAAAAAAACTGGACCAGTTCACTGGAAGCGAGAGGAAAGTCCTACATTTGGAGAGAACTTGAAGTACAGACAAAGAGATGTGGGACATGGTTGGACGACCACTTTAGCAGTGAGAGAAGATGTAACGCCAAATCCTGTTATGTAGGGGCATTGAAGAACAAGCAAAAAGAGTGTGCACCATCTCATCCCATCCCATCCGATTCGGATCCGCTCCTATCTAGGGCCACGCATGACACCCAACCTCTGGCATGATAAGTCACAAGTTGAGTTGGTTTCAGACGGAGGAAGCATCCGGGACTGAAGATACCCTTTTACTATTTTCCTCTTTACTGCTATATGTGAGAATCTGGAGAAATCTGTGTCTGTACAGTAGATCCTGTCTTGTAATACTATTCATTTTGCAAAGGGTGTTTCCAAATACACCTTTTCAGATTTGTTAATTGTATTTCAGGATATATAAGTATATTTAAGAATAGTGAAACGTATTTAAGATTATATAATTTGAATTTCAGATTAGTCGTATGTATATGAGAAACTACAATATGTAGTTCAGATATTATCAATTGCATTAGATTATTGATATTTCAGAATCTGATATTTAAAGTTCAGATAAGTTAATTATATTTCAGAAAATACAAATTCGATTTGCAATTAGCAAAATGTATTTCAGAATATAATTTAAATTACAAATTAGTCATAAGTAAATCAGAAAATGTAATATGTATTTAAGATAGCATCTTAAAAATGACAAAGATAAAACTTGACAAAAATTTTAAATAAAGAAGAAGCACAAAATTTGTTTACCTCGATATAATAAATATTAGTTAGTTGGTAATCTGACTAATATATATTAGATATATGTATATAGTAAAAGTACATAATTTTAATTTCTGAACTACAAATCATTATATTTGAAATACATATGCTACATTCTCAATTATAGTTTACCTTTTCTGAAAATTATATTTTCAATTTGATATAAAGTGAATGTTTTCTGAAATGTTGTCTTTCTGTAATACATTTTGTTGTTTCTGATTGTATATTCGCTATAATCCGATATTAATGTCTTAATTTCTGAACTTCACACGAAATACGTGTAGTTTAAAGGAAGCTTCTGGAATTTTTCTAATTATTTTTGAAGTTCAACTACAGAAGGATAATAGATGGTTTTATCCAAAAGGTCCCATTTGGGTCCTGTTCTGATTCTTCGGAGGCAGAATCTACTGTATTTCTTCAGTCGAAAGCTCTGAAGCAGCGACTTCGCTTCTGAGTACATAAAATCGAATCTCATATTTCAGCGAACGTCGACTGCACCTGTCGACACGACGATATTTATATATGACAAAGACATATGGTAAATACGGTGGGTCGCCTTTCGCTGGGGGCAAATCCACTCCCGGCCAACGAGTGTTTAATGGACGAATTCACCGGATATTGCACACTATTTGCGTACGTTTTGTACGCTGGCCCGAGCAATGTTCACGAGTACACAGCATATGGAAGGCGGCACGAAGAGCCCCGTACGGAAATTCAGCCTGCAACGGAGGGCGTAATTGACCGACTTTATTACGCCCGCTGATGCGATGTATTGTTTAACAGTTGCAGAGTGTAACCGTTCCGATGATGACGATGTATATTTGCTGTTGCAATGTTGATTTCTCAGTGCAGTTAGCATCGGGTCCCATGATGGACCCAAATGAGTTCGCTCCCGACGGCGGAAATAACTGGTTGACGTCACCGATGGCGATTAGGGCTGCAATTGTTTCAGTTGTTGATTGTGTGTTGCATTGTTGCAATCAAAAAATTATGAAAAATTTCCGATTTTGAAATTGCCGAAATTAACTTGAAATTGGGGTGTGAAATTGCATAGGTTGCGTTTTGCTTGACGGGAATCCTGAAGGTTAGCATGGGTGCAATATGCATTTCGGTAAACTTCCCAGATATTCCTGGGAACTTCCGGTTATGGGTTATAAATAAAGGCAGTTGTTGAGGCCGACAAAACATGAAAAATTCATGGTGGTAATAAGCCGGTTCTAGACCAAGATGCAGCGTCATCCTTCTAGCTACACAATGCTTAACACGTGTACCTTGTTCTAGAAACGGCATATTTCTACTACTCTAATATATTGTCTTTATAGATTTGTCTTTATTGATTTGAAAATGGAAGAAGCTAATTGTTGGTAAATTTAGTATTTTTTGTATTTAGTACATCTCTCAACTAGTTCCAAATGATTTTTGGGACAATCTTTAACTCTTGGACAATAAAAAAAGTATTGACTGATTTCTTTTTACTAAACTAATTATCTATAATCAGTCCAGGATTCGTAGAATGTCCTGTCATAAAATTAAGATGCAATGACATCTAACGATTTACAAAAATAATTTTTTTCATTTTACTACTGAAATGAAGTATCATCATGAGAAGTCATCATTGCAAATGAATAAACACATTTAAGCAGGACCAACGACTGAAGAGGTCAAATGTAACTTCATGAAATGTTGACCTAAGAACCAACCACGTAGTTCGAAAGTGCACTTCGATGACAAGTAGCAACGGTGCCCGAAGCACTCTTCACCGAATAGTAGTTATTCCTGAGGACAGTTGATGAATCCTTCATTATCCTTGCACTGACGATGGCCGCCTTCGCCAGCGCACCTCTTCTGAATTACCATTTTATAATAATAATTTATTTGCGCGCTTATCCGATGACTGAACGACTGACTCCTCGAACACGTTCGCGCCATTAAAATGATGGAAATTGTAAGTTAAACTTATGGAAAATGCAAATTGCTGCGAGTCACTGCTTTGACTCTTCCTTCCGGAAGCAGCATCTGACAGTTGCTCGTTTAGTCATTCAGGTGTGAGGCGAAGATTTCGTGATCATTAATATTTCACTGGGTATGAAATGCAGTGAACAAAATCAAGACATGATTCTTAGGATTGCATTTTTCTGATTGACATTTTTATTCATAAGATATGTTCTGTAATTATATTTTTAGAATGATATTTCTGGTAGAAAATTGAAACGATTTGAAAATTGAAGTTATAATAAATATAATAATGAATATGACTTTATTTTGCGTGTTATTTTAATTTATAGAGTTAATTCAAATATTAACCAATCAAAACAATAATTCAATTGTACCGTGTTATTATTATTTAGTAGTTTTGCAGGAAAATGAGTATTTTTAATAATTTGACAAGCATTGATTAAATTGGGGTATTTTCCATATCATTGGGCATAAAATAATAAATGTAATGTTATGTCTGCACGTTATAATGATGAATAAATATATAATAATAATTATAAATTATTTTTGTTATGTTCAATTTTATACCGACGATTTATTTTCAATTCAATTCATTATGAATATTTGAAATGCTGATTTTACAATTAATAATCATCTTCAAGTTTAGCATTTTCGTGCGGGAAAATATTTTTCCTATTAACTATTTTACTGTTATAAAATGCAATCAAATAACTTCAAAGAAAAAATTTCAATCAGATAAATTCTTGAGTTCGAATAGTTAAATTTTGCAAATCAATTAAAAATTTTATAATATTTCTTATTATAAGAAAATCAATAGAGGCTATGTATTTATATTAAAAAAAAAATTCAAAACTGAAAAATATGTATAGATTATGACAACAAATTTCAGATTAAATTTATCGAGTCTATTTTAAATTGTCTATAATACAAGTTAGTTTTTTCTTACGAAAAAATACAAAGAGTGAGAACAAAATTGGAAAAATAAAAGATACCATGCAATAAGAAGTTTCAACATCTAAAGAGATACGACGTGTAAAGTGATAGCCATTGCAGATATCGCTTGGATGAGTTTATAAGAACATAGATTGAAGAGGACTCAAAGACGGAAAAAGCACAAACAACTAACGGGAATTAACGTCCTATGAAAACCTGGAGTTCCGGAAAAATTCTTATGAAATTGCATCCACCTATAAAAGAGATAACGAACAATGAAGCAACAAATAGTGCGATGAAGAGTAATTCTCAGACTCGTACTTGGAAATCTATCAAGATGATGGAAATGACGGTAGAAGAGACAAGAGAAAATTACCGGAAAACAGTGCCGGATATGACATGACATCATATAACCAGGAAATACAAGAATAGACCGCGCTCAATGATGAAAATTAATATCGTTTAATCTCGGAATTGTCGACAACTAAATTGCGAAAATATTCTTAGGAGTAAATTAAAAATTTCAGATTATGTAAATTGATTTGAAAGTAAAATCAGACAACTTTTTACTTTCCATAATCCCAATTTGAGGAAAATAAAGACTAAAAAGACGATATTATTACATGAAAATTGTTAGATTACATTCAGCATGGGTAGTTTTAAAAAAAAAACTGGAGCATTCATGTTTTTTCCTGTCCCTATACCTGGGATTATTTTTGGGACCGGCTCCTCCACCAAATTTTAAAGCAAACTATATAAGATATAATTATCAGTTTTTACTTAATTTGATGTGTGTATTTTATTTAATTTTAGTTACTGATTATGTATATAGTATATATATGTATGTATATAAAATATTCGATATATTTTGACCAAAGGAAATAGTATAAATTTTAGAGACCTTTAATTCATCTTTAACTGTTAAAAATACATCATTCCATTGTAATGATTTACAATCAGGAAGCAAATTTTAAAACAGCTTACTATATAATTTCAATATGTTACCTCTCATATTTTCTGAACAACAAAAAATTTCAGACCCAAAATTTCATCCAAAAACACCAGCTTAAATTTTATAGCTATACTCCTTAAATTATTTGCCAGTATAAGCGTATTGGATGTTGTGTTTCAATTCGTTTTGTTGCTACAATTCGATGTGGACGTGCCTGAGATTTGGTTTTCTTCGCTTGTGGCTTAGATGTGCGTGTACGACATTCGGCAGCACATGCAAATGGCGTATAAATGCCCGCGTTTGTTGGGCGGCGGTTGCGGTGCCGTTTGCACATTTGCACATTCGCATGCGTCGCACGTTTTCCCTTAGACAAAGAGACTGCCGCCGATGGTTCCATGCACGCAGCGCGAAAAACGGGTCAGTGTTTTCTAAACACTCCGTGACTTGCCTGCGCGCCAGCCTCGAATCTATTGCCATAGTTTTAGTATTATGTGCACATAGTTTATCGTCGACGATATAAAATACAAACGGAGAGGATGGCTGGCTTCTTTCTGCGCGTCCACGAGTAGGATAGGAATTTCCGTTCGGCTGTTGCACTGAGTTTGGGGGCGGCAATAAAAGCCAGCACCAGTGGCATTTATACTTTGAGGGAAATTGCGGAAGACGACGAAATTTTTTGATATATGTATAATGTATGTGTGTCTGGTGTTTGTTGTCGGCTTTGCGTTTTTTCCTTCATCTGTTTCCTCAAGGGAGCACGTTTATATGTCACTTGTTTGTTATGTCATTCGTGAATTGGACTGGAATTGACTAATCAATAGATTTTGCTCAAGTTTGCGAAAAGAAGATATGCTATTCAGATTTTGAAATGGAATTCAGAAAGTATCAAATGAATTTCAAATCTTTAATTGTAATCCTGAAAACGTAAGTTTTATGTACATGTTTTATTAGGGAATCTGTGAATCGGTAACAGATACGAAAAAAACTAAATAGGAATTCATTCCCGTTTTCAAAAATTGTCTACCGTTTTTTGTTTTTTTCGCTATGAACAAAAGCTCGATTTTTGCCATTTTCGAAAAAGTCACATAACTTTTTTATTCCACTGGTTAGATGAAAATAAGTTTTACATTATTAAGACACGTTTTTATGTGGATTATGATGGTGAAGTTAAAAAAAAATGTTAATCTGTTATTTTTCGAGTTATGACATAAAGTTGGATTTTTTAAATAAAAACCATATCTAATTTTTATACAATTAAAAAGCATTTTTTTTTCTCTTTAAAATGAAGTATAATATGTGGGGTCTTGCATAATTTTTACAGAATTAATTCACTAATAACTAATAATGAATAACACTTATATATATTTAATATGAGTCAAATTTGATTTAACAATAAATAGTTAAAATTATTACTTAAAAAAGTAAAAACCATTAATCATTTCTGATAATTAACTTATAAATTCTCAATATATTTAGCAAATATGAATTAAAATTGTTGCAAATTTAATTGCTTCTAACAAATCCGAAAGAAAGAATAGACCGGTTCTAGAACAAAACCTCGAAGCTTGAACGTAGCTACCAAACTGCATTTTATTGGGTTGTTCGGGAAGTTATTTCGTTTTTTTTTTTGACAGAAGATTTAATTGTATTTTTGGAACCGTTTAAATTAATTATTTACGATTCTGAGGAAATTTTGTTGTCAATGAATTTTGTGTCATTCAATATGAATACTATACCAAAGTTGTCATAAATATTCAAAACTTTTTAAACTTTTACTTATTAATCGTATGTCGTGTCCTAAATCCTGAAAAATCGCAACGTAAATATAAAATTTATGCGCTATTAAAGAGCAAACAAGCTGTCGAACTACAGCATTTACAAGCCACATATAAAATTTCATCCATTCAGCGACCATTTTGCATTCTGCAGTACAGCAAGCCGACAATCCTTGCGGTCTGAAGGAAAACAAGCAATAAAGCAACAATGGCTGCAGCTCGCAGGCTATTTCCAGCGACTTGTATGCGCATTCGATGGAATGGTAACTGAGACCGGCGATCGGAATGCAAGCAAGGACGAGAGAGCTGCCGCCATTCGCCAGAGTGCTGTCATTTATTTTTATTTCGCTGGCCGCTCGCGCTGTACGTAAGCATAAAGGATGCATTCGGGCCGAAGGACGTCGACGCCTCCGCACACGTCCATCGGCAACGTGCAGTAAGTGGATTCTTATTCGTGTTGTACTAACCGTTTCCAAAGAGACCGCACTGGATGCAATGCATCACGTAAATCAGTGGTAGCAAAGCAGGGGCAAAATGAAATCTTGGGAAAAGTACTGGAAGGATAATGAAATATAGTATGTTTCAAGAAATTTTATCATTGCATCCTTTGTGTCATCAGGTTCACAAAGGATCGTTATTTCTATTGCGAAAATTTCTGAAGGTTATAAATGAAAAGTGGTGAATAATGTAATATCATATTTTTGGTTTTCCATGATAGCTGCCATTTTGGTTCTGGTAACTACCGAGACAGTTAGGAATATTTGGTAACATTCCAAAACTCCCTAGAGAGAATTTTAGGTTAAAGTCTTTACATGGCTTTATTCTTGTTTAATCCAAGAATGTCTGCATTTACCTCAACAACAAAATAAGAAAAATTACTACAGGTGAGTACAACAATTCTCGCAAATAGAGATTGATCTCTGGTTTGTACATTAAGGAGTGTCAGTTGCATACAATATGGTGGACAATTGTGGTATTCCTCCAATTTAGAGTCTCTTGTCAACCAAATAATCATCATTGTTGAACTATGAACTATGATTATGATTTGTCGTCAATTCCGAGGTTATTGTTCAATATCTATTTCGGCTATTATCAAAATGTTTAAAAGTTAGTTTAAAAATTTATGAACTTGATATCAGAATTTTACTTTCTGACTGACAAAATTGCAAATCGAAATGATAAACATTATTTTATAAAACATCTCTTCTGTATTTCATAATTTAGAATTACAGAATTCACAGTTATGTTTGACAAATCTCAAATACAAATTTAACGACGCAAACTTCTGAATTCCATTTACTATATTACAAATTTCTTATTTGAATAATGAATAATATTATACAGTTATATTATACAGTTGTATATAATTTCTTATTGAAAAAGCTGCAATACTTTGTTTACCTCCGGTTTATGACCTTCTGATAAACGTTTTTGGGAAATACTGATCTAATTTTTTTCTTTGTTTATTAGATCCTGATATTTCATACTAAATTATACTTTCTCTTGTTTCTGGTGCTGCTATTCAACCTTTGATTTTGAACTCTTTATGTTTTGTTATTTTATGTTTTGAAATGTGATACAAAACAATTGTATGTTCTCAATCTGCTTTATACCAAAAAGTGCATAAATTGTAAATCCTCCTCGTAGTATATTCAAAATTTCAGAACATTATCGCTTTTAATTAAGTTGCGGTTTTCTTGCATGTGCATGTTGCACGCTGACAGCGTCAACAATTGAGTACGTTTACTTACCACCACTGGAACTGTTTAATTCGCTTCTCTTCAGCGCGACGTAGCATGGAGGCGGCAAAGTTGTTTTATTTACGGTGGTTACGCTAAACTGATAATATCCTACACGCTCAACCCTTCCATCCATGTTCCGTTGCTCTTCTTCAGCTTGACGCGTTCAGACAAAACGATTACGTTCAACGCCTCCACGTGAGCCGGCAAATTTTCAATTTATATCATAAATCCCATTTCACACCAAAATTATGTCTTAAGTGAATTAGTATAATAAGCGCATATAAATTTGATTCTAATCTTTTAATTCAGCATTGTTCTTAAACAATTTGTATAAGAAAAAGAATCAATTATTTTTGTCATAGTTGATTTTATTAACTGTATCAGGTGTTGTATAAGGCCGATCGGATTATATATGATGTCGTTCTAAAGATGAGATTTTGTATTAAAAATAATGTTATGACAATTTTGTAATTAGTTTATCCAGTTTTGTTTGAACTCGGGTCAAAGATGGACAGTTGCAACGAGAAAATACGTTATATTTTACATTTTTTCTTCTATAAAGGTAAAAACTCAAGCCTTTAAAGTTCTGATATTGTAACAAATAATAATGTGCAATTTTAATTTCGTCAATTTCGTTCCAGTAAATTCAATTCAATGTTAAAAATGCACCATGCATATAAAAACTAATTGTCGAAAATGTCGATAAAATCAGAAACATTTTCGAATCTGACCATCATTTGGAACCATTTGAAAAACCATTTTTCAACTATATAATGAACAAAATTTTAAACATAAATTCATAAGTTTTGTAAATAATTATTTAATATTTTTTGCATATTATTCTTATGTAAGGTATTTGAAGAAATCATATTTCAGTAATATATCGTAATAAATTCATTATATCCCTGAATTTTGTAGTAATTTACTTTAAGTATAAGGAGTTAAGCTACTTTCAAACTACAAAGTTCGATTATTGAACAACTTATTTGTTAAGGAATTATAATCAACATGAAATGCTTTACTAATAAACACCAATTGAAATTGTACATCTAAACATACTAACCGGGCAAAATTCAAAAATGAAATCAGGAAATTTTCAAAATAATCGGCTCATATTAGAGTAGAAAAAATTTACCGGTTCTAGATCAAGGTACACATATACAACACCGTGTAGCCAGAAGGATGAGAGTGCAACTTGTCCTAGAACCGGCCGATTCCTCACTACAAACAAATTTCGTGGAAATGTTTTCTGTAAATATTTTGTCGCCCTCTGCCTTTTTTTGCAAACCGCAAATAACCATTTCACTGCTGCACTTTTTACTTGCAATGTAAATGAGGTCGCACTCACTTGCGTCTGTTTATTATTTAGACCATAACCGGAAGTTCCCAAGAATCCCGTGGGAGTTTACCGAACCGCATATTGCACCCGAGCGAACCTTCAGGACTCCCATCGAGCGAAGAGCACCCCTCGAAATAACAAACTGCAGAGGGAGCTTGAGCAGCATGTTTAGCCACACTGACACAGTCGAGATGACAGCAGACTGCCACCCCCATCACCATCACCACCCCCAACATCACCACCACCAGCAGCACCACCGTCTGTTCACGAGATGCGGAAGCGTTTGGTGGCAATGCTCGAATATTCCGTGCACCCTCATACACATTATTTAAGAGAGATGATGTGCAACCATTTCTACCACCACCGCCATTGCCGCCATTGCCGCCATTGTTGCTCGCTTGCTGAAATAACGAATAGGTGAGTGTCGCGACTGCTGCCACCCTTTCGCGGCACGGGGCGCGAACAAACATGTAAAATAATAAATAACACGTAATAAATTATGAAATTGTGCATAACTCTTTGTGCAATTGCCTCCGGTTTGACGGGCGTGCGCGGGGGCGGCACGCACACTTCGCATGGCTCGACGTTCGCAAGAGCGTGCAGACATTTATTAAGCGTGTAGAAATATGTTTTTTAAATTGCGTTTTGCATTTTATTGCATGCAATAATTTTATTTTCTCAATGCAATTTCAAATAAATGAACTGCCATGTTTGCTAAATTTCTATTTGCGACCGGAAGTCGATGTGAAATACATTTCGTTCCATTTTGATGCTCTCTTTTAATTACAGCAAAAATATTGTTTCCCGGATGCAAAATATGTGTATACTTTATATTTGAAATAATTAAAATTTGCAAATTATAATTGAATTTTTAAAATTGCCGGTATGAAATGTAAATTAAAATTAAAATTACACCAATCTTTCGCATGATTATAAAAAGTCCAATTAAAATAATCTAAAAGTTAAAATAATAAATATATAAAAAAGAATTTTTTATAAAATTATTAAGTTGAAATAACCAAAGTTTGCAATTACATAAATATTCAAAATTTCAAATGGTAATTTAGAATCTATATAAATATATATATGGAAAATAACAAGATATATTACAAAATTACAATTAACCAAACTCAGATTTAGTTTGCAACAAATGTAATTCATCAAATATGATTTGGATGTTTTTGGTGGAGGCGCCGGTCAAATGTAATTTCATTCGTGTCAAGCATCAATTATACAGGAAACGTTTACTTTTTATTTTTATTTTTTGGTTATTTATTTAAATGTAAAAATATCTACGTGCTCTTTTGTACCGGAATTATATTTATAGCATTCTGAATTATATATAAATTACAAAAACAAATTCAGTTTGCAAAAATTGTAATTCATCAAATATGAGTAGGAAATTTTTGGTGGAGGCGCCGGTCAAATTTCATTTCTTTAAAAATATAATAAAGATAATCAAAGCTAAAAAAATATTCTTGAGATAGTTTACCATCGTTTATTTACAACTAATGTGGTTAATTTTTTACTATACTTAAGATAGAAAATTATAATAATTTGTTGGAGGAACCAGTCAAATGTAATTTCATTCGAGTCATGCATCAAATCTACACAAAATTTGAATTGGAAATTCATTTGATATTTTTTCGTTTTAATTATACAAATCTTAATTATATTTCTTCTTAAGATATTTAGTAGATGTATAGTATAACTCAAATAGTATGAAACATGATTTGAATAATAAAATTTACGAAACAAATATCATTTCAAACCATTTTGCAAGAAACGTTAACACATACGTTAGTAACAAATGTTCGGGAAAACATAGAACCAGTGAAAAAAAAGAAAAGTATCATTTTGCAAATATGTATTGTAACATATCCTGACTATTTGTTGCAATTGCACATTTCTAAAATTGATTCACCGTTGTATTTCCAACATGATTGTGCAGCAACATCAACAATTGTTTGTTAACAGAGTGGTTTCATGACATCAATATTCATCAACTTTCAATTCGATTCAACACAAAGTGCATATTTCACGAATATGAGCCCATACCGCATGTATTTTTAGCATTTTACAAACTTTTTACTATTTCAAAACATGCAACCGACAATAAACAGAAGCATATTTTGTGAACTACTTTTAGGTCAACTAGTTATTGCTATTTTTACGTTTTTTTGCTCTCGTTTGAACAGATATTGGATATTAAAAGGATTTGCTGGGAAAATAAAAATAGCAATAATTGTAAAACAAAACCAACTGATAGAGTTGATTGTTTTTCACATAGTAACTTTGAATATATAAATGGAAGAAATGACTTATTTTTAGTTCACATGTGAGTGAAATAGACGACAATTCGTAAAATAAAATGTTCGTTACACCTCCCAGCGTTTGGTTGACATTTCCCATATTTGTTTTACGTCTGGAATTCAACAGGTACCTTTCAACATTATTCTTCAGGCAATGAATTCTCCTCTTTCAGCTTTAGTTTATAACTTCCCAAACAAAAAAAAAAACAGAAAAAAGTGAAAATAAAGTTCAATGAATTTCCAACTGAAATATCATCCATTTCTTGTTTACTATAAATTTAATGTTTACAAAGGAAATTTTTGAAACAGATATTCATATTTTTTAGTCCTCTTTCATTGAAGTGTTTTGAATTTTTTTTTTGCGGTGATGTAAATGTGTTTACACACGGAGTCTGGGACTCGATCTATCGAATTTCATTCGATTTTCATTTTTGTAACGAATAGGCATAAATCTCTCTGATTTTTCATAATATCCTAATAAACTTCCTAACTCAGAGCAAAACATTATATATTATTCAATTTTTAAAAGCCTTTGCTATGTGATTTCTAATTATTTATTAAATATCGTCATAATAATAGATAAAAGTCAAAGTAGAAAGCTTAAAATGATTCTAACAATGAATTTTGAAATGCGTTTTTGTTAATGAAGTAATATTTATTAATATACACATTTTAATATATAATAGAATCAATTGGCCGGTTCTAGACCAATGATCATTCTTATTGTACCCTCATCTTTCATTCTGTAAGTAGTGGACGTTGATCTTGAACTAGAACCGGTCTATATAGCACATTATTTTTAATATTTATTTATTTATTTATTTATTTATTTTAGTTCTTGAAGCAGTTTAATTAATAACTGGTATTAAGAAACTTATTTGACAAGATATAAAAATAACAAAGATTACATAATATTTACAAGGATTAATAAGTTTGTTTTACGTACATTTTTATCTTTTTCTTGAATATGGCATATTTTGTTATGGATTTTAGATCTATTGGAAGATTATTGCAACTACTGTTTATAATTTCGTTGTGGTATAAATTTGTTCATATATGTTTGATTGGTCCGATTTTTTTCTCGTATTAGCGTTTTGACAATATATATATATATAATATATATATATATATATATAATATATTTGACAATATATTATTTTTGACTTTATTGTGCGTTATGCGATCGATGAGCTTTTGTTGTATTATTTTGTGTAGTTGATCAATATTTAATATCATGATTTCTGTATACAATGATTCTGTGTTTGTATACCGGGGCAGATTTAGTATTTTCTTAATTGCTCTGTTTTGTATATATCAACATCTTTTTTGTGAACTGTAGATACATAGTAGATTATAAAAAAAGATATTACTTTTCGAACAACCCCATATTTACTAAATTTTTGTTATACATATAGTCTAAATAATAACTCAACTTTAATTGGTGATCACACAATTTAAAATTCTTAGGAAGATTCGTACGAAATAGCCTCTTTTGCTGAAGGATGTCAGCTGTCTGCATTTGATAAGTCTCAAGAATCTCCAAGTGGCTCACGATAATCCTGAACGCTACACGAATAAACTTAGACTTTGTAACCACTTTAAAATTGCTCTTTTCCCTTTCTAGTAGAAGTCTCAGCAGCAGCGCATATCTGAGCCAGTGCTACGAAGTGGTGCGTTGGAGGCGGCGATTTCGGATGACGGTGTCGCCTCGAGGCATCCGCCACACTGTGTATCCATCGCATCCATCGGGAAGATGAAAGGGGGCCGTTCTTTATCTCGGCGCACTCGATTTATCTCCTTATCTTTCGGTCTGGCCGACCGCGTTAAATCTGCTCGAGCGCCGCCAGGGACGAAATCCGCCGTAGCAGGGGATAAAACCACTCTTTCGCCAACAGGCGCCCGCCGCAGAAAGCAACCCGTTCGAATCACCATGCACTAAAATGCAAACGAGTGCCTGCTAGAACCATCCAAACCTTTTCGGATGTAATTGCGAAACTTCCCGCCGCGCGCCGTCCGGAAAGGTTCCATCCTCGCACTTTTCTACCTTCTGCATTCCGTTCCGTCATATGAGTGGTCCAGTGCACGCATCGTTAGTCCTTCATCATTGCGTTTACGGCCACCTAGCATCTTTTATGTTTCTTGCCTGCTCGCTTGATGGCCGAGTCAAAGACGTCATCATACATCATCCGAATCCACACTGAGGGGAAGCGTCTGATAAAAGCTGGCGGCGAAAGATGGACAAAAGGACGACTTCCTTGCGCCTGACTTTTGTTGTCCGCGCCATGGATGACGACAATGAAGCGAAGAGCGCTGAGTGAATGAAGCTAATTGGGACCTCCGTCTAACATATATGTTTTTGTGGTCCTGGTCGTAGCCAACAAACAAACAGGAAGCACTTCTTTGGTAATGTTCTTGTGTGGATGGTTCGTCTCGAGTCCTTTGAGTCCCTGACATTGCTGCTGCAGTTTTGTCTAAATTTCACTCAACGTAGAACAAACATCAAATTGATATTGTTTTGAATTGAATCCCTGGAGTTCTTAAGAACCTTGAAATAAATGACTTTGAAACTAACTTGAATAAATTTTCGAATTTATACTGTTTGCATTCATCAAAACTCGTCAAATTATTTACAACATGCTATGTAACTAACATTGAATATAATCCACATTCAGTAAAAGTAGAAATTAGCCAGTTTTGGAACAGGAAGCGCGTCAACTGCAGCTTATAGCCAAGATGACTGTGCAATAGACGTGAACGTCGCTCTAGAACCGGTCAATTCCTTCTAATCACGTTAAATACCTGTCGTACTTTTACACAACTTTGATTATCTCACCTTTACAATGTAACACAATATTATTTGAAATTTTCGATTGAAATTTGCAATTTTATGCATCGTATTGTCTCTGAATTAATTGTTGCATTGTTGAAATGCAAATTGAGTGTGTTATATTATTGACTTTGATTTCCAGATGTTCATCAGGCAGGACATTGTCTCATCCTTGCAACATTTGATAGAACAACGCAACTGTGCGAAATTCGATTTAATCCATCCTAATCCACTTCCAAGAGAAGCGCACAGCAAGACAAACAATTGCACTTGATTTGCGTACCTGATATGCGTTTAAATTATTGCTGTTGTGCTCACCTTCCAAGGATTAAATCTTTTGGGACCAGAAAGCGTAATGGAAATAATGAAGTACCACTGCTTTGATTACTACACCATATTTCTTCTATGTTAATTAGTTATAAATCATAAATATAATGATTTTAGTTGTGATTCAACGATATTAATTAAATTCTAGAAATGAAATTGAGAAAATATGAAATGTAATTCAAATCTGTGAATTGTAATGCAGAAAACAACATTTTAATTCAGAATAATATAAATTTAATTTATATTCATGAAATGTAATCAGAAATTGTCATTGGAAATTCAGAAAATATTACTGTTTTAACAGTAGTTGTAGTGTAATTCAGATTCCATTGAATTGAAAAGTTGAAAACACTGAATTATTAATTATCCAAAAGTGGGATTAATTAAATTTGAAAATCATTTGATGTATTTTCAATTATGTTTAAAATACCTTTAAACGTTTCTGACATAAAACTTATGTTTTCTCAATTTTATTTGAAAAAATCTGATTTACAATTTTTGAAAACTGAATTACATATAAAAAACTGAATTAAATTTGTTACTCGTTTAATTACAACGTACTAATCCGATGTAAATTTTATATTTTTTGAATTGTAATAAGCAAAGATGTAAGTTACCATTAAATTCTTCAGAAATTTAATTGTCTATTCAAATCTTCGAACAACTCTTGTTTGCTTTTATTTCAAGAAAATTTTCTAATATTATATGATCTAATTTTTTACAATTTGATTAATTAGTCAAGAAATATGCGAAGTTAGAAATCTTTATAAATATTCAATTTTTAATTAATTAACATCAAAATTTTGTGATTTTTTTTCATGAAAATTTGATACAATTTTCTTAAAATTACTTTTTTTAGACTTTTTAAAACAATGCAGGTCATTTGAAGGTTATGGGAAAATGAAATTAAGCCAAGGACAAGTTGAAGTACACCAAATTAATATTAATTGAAGCAAAACACCGCATTCTTAAACAAAATTACAGGTTTTCAATGCAAACGTAAAGTTGGATGCGGGAAAGCTTCAATTACAATTTGCCCATTAAAAATAAACTACAACGTCACATATTCGCAAATGATTTAAACTGCTTCCGCTTATTACGTCCATAATGACAGTCGATGGATCGATGTTATCGAATCGCCTGAAGGCTGATAAAGCAACTAACCACCCAAATGTATTGGGTCGGGTTTCACTTATTATTAATTGCGTCTTAAATATTTAAAGGTAATGCATGCTTTGAGCCGTCTGTCGACATAGACGAATTAATATGCAGATACTACTTGGAGTAGTCATTTCAAAGTTATCGCCGTTGACGATACCAACCGGAAATGATCAGGTCGACCAATACCTAATATTCCACCTCTTCATTTGAATTACGTCCGGTAATATTAGAGGAGGGAAATGATTATTAGTTGAATTTGTCGAAATGCTCGTGGCCTGAATGATTGCAATAGGCTTCAATTGCTTGGATTGATTAATCCGTAAAAATATGTGTGAGTAGGTAATGGGAGTATGGACATGACTTTTATTCGCTTGGAAAACGAAAACTTTTTCCAACTTCACCACGCGGTGCGAAAACAAAGGAAAGTTTGTTCCTGGAAGTTTTCAGCTTTGGGGAGCTGGAAACTTTTGAGGGAATGCTCCAAATAAAACCGTTCGGAATGAGTAACGTCTCTATGTTGTATGAATTGGATGGGAATTTGCTCAGTTTGCAAATCGATTCAATTCTCAATGTGATCTAAAGAATCTAAGCTGTTTAACATGTTTGAAGAATACCAAAGATTGCTAGAAAACGAATAAAATTATTGGTCTTCAAATGTTAAATGATTTTTGAGTTATAATGGTGGTAATTTTCCAAAATTAGATTTATATATTACATCGACTAAAATTTTATTTACTTTTTTTTGTTAATAACAATATTAGGAATTCAATAATGCAAAATAAAAATCAAATTATTTTTGTTTAAACGTATAATCAAAATCAAAAACATGATATAAATTAATAAAATAAACAAATAAAATAAATTTTCAAATTCATTCATTTATTCGGTTTTATCATTTCGTATTTTATATAGTGATTTTTATCATTTAAACTGCAATCGTACTTTTAATTGCAACTGGATAAAAGTTTTTCAAATTCGATTTTGTTTCCTAAAAAGAATTAGTCTCGAAAGACTCCTAAACAAAAAAATCTCAAGAGAAATATACATTTATCTAATTATATAATAGACCAATAGTTTTTTTTTTTTTGAAAAATTAACAAAATATAAACAGGGATTTCAAAATTTACGATATAATAAGAATGGATCTTATTAGTTTCGTATTAATTAGTAATAGAATCTATTATCATCAACTAGATTCTTATCAATTTTAGTGTAATTCTGGAAGTAAAATATCAAAAATATAACGGAAATAAACTCAAATTTTATGACAAATGATAATGACCAACTTAGTTTAGATGTAAATCGATGTAAATGTAATTCGATACTTTTCAATTTGAATATTATAAATTTTATTGCAATTCTGGAAGTAATAGATCAAGACTATAATGTGTAAAAATTTTGTGAGAAATGATAATGATCATTTTAGTCTATTTATCAGTAGTCCTCAGATAAAAATTTGCAATTATCATAAGATTATTTATTATAAATTTACTATTATTTTCTTCTTCCATCTCTCCAATTTCATGTAAAACATCCAGCACTTGTTAGTTCCAGAAATAATGTCCTTTGATATCCTTAGTCAACGTTTGCATACAGCAACGAAGAGTACTTCAGAGAATATTTCTTCCGCTTGGATGGTCTGTTTTACTAGAACTACTTTACTCTTTGAATCATGATTCGATAGACTACTACCTTCTCTGTTCCTGGAGAAGTGTTTGAATGGGAAAACTTTCAATTCTGAAGCGCAAATCAGACAGGATGTTAAAAACTTCTCTATACCATGCTAACAGTGTTTCACTGTTTAGGCATTGATAAACAATCAGGAATATTAAAATAATAATATCATAAACGTCTAATAAGAGTAAATTTTAATATAAATGTGAGAAATGCAAAATTATATACGAGTTACACACAAATTTCAGAAGTTTTATATGGTATTTTGCATACTAATGAGAAACGACGTTTTATCTTACTGGAAAAAAGTTGGAGCAATGATTTAACACGTATAGTAAATCCTAGATTACATGCTTCAGTAAGGGAAAAAAACGTAATTTATGCATAAAACCATTCGACAGAAGAGAAAACTTCTTGAATTTGATGTTGTTCGAAATAACATAGAAATTGTGATTAGAAAAAATATGCCGATTTTAGATCAAGGTCCATCTTGAGTGATGCATGTACAATGAACATTTTGATGCAGAACCGGTTTATATCTTGGACTAATACTAAATAGGGAATTACAATTGTAAAATATATTACATATTAAATATAAAATTTGGCTTTATATCTACAAATAACTGAATTATTCCTGAATTAATTTCCCACAATTTTTTCTGTACGCACTCCAAAGAAATTTTCATTTCAAAAATAGAAATAATTGGTATTAACCAAGATATCCGTTTTCTTATTTTCCACCAAACCAGCAATTTTGAGATGAAAACAAACAAAGATCCAAGTGAAGCAAGTCTGCCAAAATTCTTGCGTTGTTTGTCCTGCTCGATGACAATAAACTGCAATGACCTTGGTGCGAATGCTCAACATAAATAGAGTGTGGGTTAGAGCAGCTTAGGTTCGTTTCCGGCGAAGCGAACTTGAACTGAAAACAAGCACAAATCTATTGCCGATGAGCGCCGCCATCGAACGGACGAACTGCGCGCTCCAAATTGGAGCAAAACGGCTCGCTCTCTTCGCTGGCGAATTCGCGGTCGTTTAGATACAAAGTTAATACGGTTTTATGCGGCGTATACATGTTTCGTCCGCTAGGCTGGCTGAATTAGTTGGCGCCGTGACCCGGATAACCAGATTACGGCCGCGCACCAACTGAGAATAGATCCTGCGCGCTCGTCTCCTCTCTTCGTGTATCCTCACGAGGGCGACTACTATCCTGCTGCCATGGTATACCCCCACACACATATCCATACACATCCCCACACATCCAGCCATCCAACTTCTGGATATGAATCGACGTGGTGGTGGACAAACGGGTGCGGGGGCGGGGGTCTAGATCAGGACCAGGGACCAGGACCATAGGGGTGATATCATCGAGCGCCCATTTCCTTTCGCGCAGCTGGTGCATTGCATATTCAATCTGCAAACGATCGGCTGGCTTCGATCAATTTTTTACGCCCATTTCTTGCTCCTGCATCGCACTTGTGATTTCGTATGCGTGTGATGCAGGCATTTGCATGGGTGCCCTCCCATCGAGGAGGATAACAATAACTATGGCCTATATTTTGCCACCCTTCCATGTGGTGCCCTTGTGTGCAATCGGTGCGTGCGAACATGAAGTTTACTGCAGAAAATGTAAACGCGCAACGCAGCTGAAATATTGCACTAATGAATTGCAGTCGGTTTTTTTCCCAGCGAATCTAATTAATTCCATCACGCAGCGTGTTTATTTGCTTCCATGGGATTTGCAATTTGGGGGTTTTCAGCGAATTCTACAGAGGGTTATTTGATTTCATTTGAATCAAGTAATCAATGTACATTTTTTTAACTTGTTAGCAACTTTTTAACTCTAATAGGTCTTTAGTTGGAATATGCCGATTCTAGATCAGGATGCACTGATGGATGAGGGTGCACTTTGAGCTTGAACCGGCCTATTTCTTCTACTCAGGTCGGCATTTATACCAGAGATTAAGAAGGAATGGAAAAACATTTATGAAAAATGTAATGACTAAATTTTCCAGATTTTCAGAAAATTTGTTGATTTTTAATTGTTATCTTTAAATATACAGATGTTTTCCGAGTTTTAAAAATAATTATTGATAGATTATTTTTAGGCTTTCATTAGCTTGGATTGAAATTTATTTCACTTTTATTTTATCTAAAATGATCTGAACAATTTCATTTTTTACTTTAATTTTGCAGTACTTCAAATTAAATAATCAAGATGTATTATACCAAACAACAGAAATTACATTATAACTATGTAGTGTATTTTTTTTTTAATTTTCTTCCTAAAATTCATATTATCCTATTATTATTTCATATTATCACAAATTATATTTTCTATTGTTGGATTTTGCGCATTCTCTCACTATTTCCAAAATTGAAATTCAATGATGAAATATTACATTTTTAATTGAATTTTTCGTGTATATTCATCCAGATGAGAACCGTTCACATTTTCGTAATCATCTCTAATACAAATTAAAAAAATTATTGGAGTTGTTTAACAGTTACAAAATTTAACTCTAAATGAAAACTGCTGAAAATTATTCACAGCAAAATTTGATTAAAAAAAACTACATGATCAATCTCTTGTCAAATATGATTTTATAAAATTTTTAGAGAATTTTCCTGTTTTATTTCCTCTACAACGACTTTTAGATGATGTTAATTATATTAATCTAAACGGTATGTTCCAAATTTCAAAGAAATAAACAACCGGAAATTATAAACTTGTTGCAAAAATATTCTCTAATTCAAATCAACTCGTATTGATTTGATTAAACATATCGATAAAACATTTAATAGATAAAAAAATGATTTTTGGATATTATCCTTAAATTTCAAACTCAAGATTTTTATACAAGATTTTCTCCAGATTTGGAAAAAATGGCTCAAAAACTACAATTAATTTAGTAATAATAAAGGTTGATGTTAAATTGCAAATTAAAATTGTTTTTTCTATACCTTAATTTTCAAAATTTTGGAGAGGTCAGCTGCAAAAAAGATAATTTTAAAAAGGACAACAAAACGTATCTTGATTTAATTTTCCTTAATTATCTATCGTTGGCTTTCATACCTGATTTTCGCATACACTAAATGAGATTGCTTGGTAAATATTAACTCAAACTTGGTATATTTTCCAAGAATGTTTACATTTATGCATCAAGGAATACTTCTTAATTATCAGGTAAGCAACTCAACTAATTAAAATTCAAATCAACTTTGGATTCATCTTCAAGCATTGCAACAGGCGAATTTGAAAAGTCATTTCATGCGCATTTTGCAAGACGATATTTATTGACATTACAAAAGGATTAGATTAGGGCTTTTCGCGCTGGTAATTTAATTTCCTCAACTAGAGGGAAATCTGCGGAAATCTACGTTCGGGTGCAAATAAAGCAAAACCGATTACAATATCTGCACAAATGCGCCAGCAACAGGCGTACAAGAAGTGCTTCATTCAAGCAGCGAAAGGAGTAAGGAATTTGCCGAGGATCCTTCAATCATCAATTGCAGTTGATGCACGTCCGATTAATTCGCCAGAGCTGCTTTGAACTAACAACCTATTAGATTGCTTTCATCTCGAGCGTTTCGAGTTTCACCTACGAATGCAAGAGATTCAAAGAGAGGGTTGATAAATTCAATTTGCAAATTCAATTCTAGGATGTTAAGTCGTTATGGGTATTTCTCCAGGAGATCCTTTGTATATTGCTAGTACAATCACAATGAAATAAAGATCTTGGATTGGGTAAAATATGAAACCCCCAATCAGAGCAAAACTTATTTGAAATAACAATATATTTTCCATGCTTAAAGGGAATTTCATAGAAAGAATCATAACTTCAATTTTGCAATAGAAATTTAGAAGGTTTAAATGCATTTCAGATTAGTAAATTGTAATTAACTGGGTAGAAAATGTAATTCAGATATGCTATGTGGAATTCATTTTCCAACAATTGTAATTCAGATTTGGTAATTATAATTGAGAAAGCATTAAATGATTAAATTTATTTCATTCATTAGTCAAAAACAAATCAAATTAGTGACACTTTTTGATAAAAAATAATTCACTTTTTGTTGGTAAATTATGCACATAATATCAGAATATTGTCATTTTTAATGCAACAGTGATTACCAATCAGTTTATAAATACTATTTAAATCAACTTCAATGGATTCGAAATAACATGTAATGATTTCGGAATTTCAAATGACAATTTCTGAATTACATTTCGTGAATGTTTTCTGGATTGCAATTCACTGATTTGAAATACATTTGATGCTTTCTCAATTCCATGTAATTATCTAAGTTACCTTCCATCTTTTATAAAATATAATTGATACTCTACAAATTATAATTGGAAAATGTATATAAAGATAATAAACAAATTTAATGCTAATTTGGAAAATAGTTCACATCATTTGTTCCAATCTTATAGATGCAGTACTCCAAAACTGATAATGATGACGATGATGTGGATGATGATGATGATGATTGTTGTTATTGGTAATGTTGGAATTAAGAAAGGAAAACAGGGCAATTGTTCAATCATAAAAGTTACATCCATAATGATTGTACTTATTGTGAAACCAACCAAAAAACGAACAAACATCCCCAGGATTTGGGTAAAATGCACGTTCGAATAAAGAGGACGATGCTACTTTGATGATGGATTCGTGTTGATGGAAAATTCAAATGTATAGCTATTGCTATGAATTGCGATTTTAAGAGAAAAGTATTCATACCATGTACGAGTTCTACTCGATTGGGAATTTGGACACAAATATTGGATCGTGGAATATTGGTGTTTTTAATTTGTTCTTCGGTTATGACAGCTTTTGATGAATTGCGATTAGATTACCCTCGATTGGGATTCATGGTAATGAGCATTTGTATATTCCAAAATATGGTCATATAATGGTATCAGAATCTAAGAGTGTTAAATAATTAGGAAAAATAATAAATGATAATTTTCTTAAATTGTATTAGATTTTCAAACCTGATAGATTGTCGCCTTAAATATTGACAAACCAAACACAAGATACAATTTCTTTCAATTAAAATAGTAGTGTGAGAAATGCAAAATTATAAATGAGTAATATACAAATTTGACGAATTTATTAATGCATTTCGCACACGTTTAATATATGATATTTTATTTTACTGGAGAAAAGTTGACACAATGTTCCAAGATGCAACAAAATCCAAAGTTACTTCCACAATTTTTGATATGACATTTCAAATATCACAATTAAATCAGAATTTCGTTTGAGCTGGCAGCAGTAACAATAGCATAGTATAAAATGCTATTCTGATTAGTAAATTATAATTAAGTGAGCAGCAAATTTAATTCAGATTGTTATATGAAATTCAGTTTGCAAAAATTGTAATTCAGATTTAATTATACAATTGAGATTAGAAAGTTTTTGTTAATTAACAATTCCAATTCCGGAAAATTATATACATAATATCAGAGATTGACATTATTAATGCAGCAATAATTATTACTAAGTTTTTAAATATTACTTAAATCAACATCAATTGAAACTGAATTACATGTAATTCTTTCTGAAATCCAAATGACAATTTCTAAATTACATTTATCAATAAGAATTATATTTAACATGTAGTTGCGTACAATTATTTATTGTCATCAGAATACTGTAAAAATGCTAAAAATATCCATGAATACGCGTATAGAATATTCTGATAACGGGCCAATAATAAAAAGGTTTTAATAGAAAAAGCTTTGTTTCCATATTTGTACATTTGGTGGCCAAAATAATAACTTCGTTGTTATACACAATGGAAAGTTAATTCTCGGTGCGTGAAAAAAAAATGGGAAATTTTAACTTTGTGGATTGTTCATCCATTATGATTACCTACTATGATAAATTGTAGTCGAGCGCAGCTTTATTGTTTCGAGTTTTAATAGAAAATCGAAATGGATGCGTTAATCGAATACGCGATAATACCGGAATTATGTGCGCGTTTGACATTTTCATACTACAATTCACACACATAACATGAATTAAATCTTTGGCATTATACGTGTTATAGGCGTAATGCATACATTATACTAAATGTGCAACAGTTTTGCATCAATTTGTAGATAACTACATTTGGTTCAATTTAGTTAATATCATAATGTAATTTTGACCGCTAATTTCCGATGAAAATAATATAATCGACAATTGCTTTTATGCAAGTTTGTTAATTTCATAATTAAAAAAAACAAGATCTATTAATAGATATTTTGCACACGTTTGATTTTACGTTTTATCTCACTGGAGAAAATTTCAAAATTTATATTTATATCTAATTTTTATCCAATATACTTCTCCTATTTAACATATGGATAATATTCATTTTATCACTAGTATTTGTAAATACAGATTACCAACTCAAATAATATAAAAGATTTTAAGTAAGTTAAAAATTATTGCCAAGTTTTTAATTTGCTTTGATTTGAAATCCTTTTTTCTAGCAATGTTACAGATTGCTACAGAACGAATAATCTTTTTTGTTGAAATTGTTTCAATTTCTTTATCGTTTATAATTTTATGTTTGTTGAATAATTCCATTCATAAATTTGCTTGAAATTTTTGGTCTAAAAATAACAATCAATTATTTGGTAACTAACTTTTCACTGTAAAAAATTAGAGGTCAAGAAATATTTCATTAAAAGTTGGAATTCACAGGGAAACATTAAAATGTATTTCTTTCTTTCACACCTTAAAAAATCAAAAAAAAAAATGTAAATATGAATTTGAAATAAAATCCAAGTAAAATCCGAAACAACATTTAAAAGTTCCCCTTCTAATTGAAAACACATCTCAAGTTTGGTCAATTACAGAAAACTTTTTGGGACATTGGGCTAAAATATTCCATACTTCGAATTCGAATGTCCGAGAGCCAATTGTTTTTCTATTTGTTTCGCTTCCACCCAATTTGAATACAAACGAAATTATGATGGCGTTTTAGCCCCGAGAGTATTTTATCGTTCGGCGTACATTTACCAACTTTTAAGCACACAAACAACCCGAATTTCCAGCCGAGTTGCTTGCAGCGTGCGCGAACCCGGCTTTCAAACCGCCAAATTGAAAACATTGCGATTAAGGTGAATGTTATCGTAAGTCTTACACAATAGGATTATAATTCATGCACCGAGGCGTTTGCCCCATCGCAACCTCTCCATAGAGCGAATATATGGAGGAAAAGGCTCCAGCAAAGACAATAAGCGTGCGAAAACGAAAAGGGATGCTGGGAGGAAGAGTGGATCTCGGCAAAAAGCTAAAATGCGCTAACAAAATGATGGTGTAACCGCCATCACGAATCCTTTTCGCCTATAAATTTTGCAAAATTTTCCACTTTTCCCAGTTGATGTATGTAGAGATTGGTTTTGATTTTTGATATTGTGTTGTTACAGATTTAAGGAGACCTAAATTTTATCCCTGAATATATCTACTTTAGATTATATTTTTGGTCAACAAATATGTTTCACAAAATTTTTATATTGCCTCCTTTTTTTTGTTATAATTAACTACATTTTTTTAATTATAATGCAAAAAGTAATGTAATTCAAATTTGTTATATGTAATTCACTTTTCAACCTTTATAATATTATATCATTCTAAATTAAATGTGACATTTTCCAAATTACAATTCCACATTTTAAATGTCTTTGAATTTTCAATTTAAATTCAATTTGAATCACATTTCTTGTTTTCCAAAGATTAGTAATGTTTTTGGAATTACAACAATGATTATTCAATTTTCAATAATTTGAGCTCTCATTTTGGTAAATAATATAAAAGTATAACATAAATATTATTTTGATATAATAAAGAATTATTCAACAAATTAAGTTATAAAAATATGATATTTAAATGGTAATGAAATAGTATCAAAATTTTGCGCAATAATTATATTTTTGAAACCTTCAATAACTCATTATATTTTAATGTAATTAAGACATAATATTATATAAAACCAATAAAGGATTGCTTTCAGAGTTGGAAATTGAACCTATTACAAACAATTGCTTGGAAAATCAAGAAATCATTCAACGAATTAAATTGTATGATTTCATTTCATTACAACTTTGACTTCTCAGAACATTATGGAAATTTAATACCCCGGTAAAAATTTTTATACACTTCAATAATAACAGGCTTTTGTTGAATAGCAATGCTTGAAATGTAGTCAGAGTAAAAACAACTACTTCAATTACTTCAGCCAATCAGTCCGTGATTTCTCTCTTCAATTAGCGTTTTTAAATATGGATTCTAAGAAATTTGCCCTGAAGAAAATTCCATGAACAGTGCACGTTCTACGTTTCAATGTATTATAATTAATTTTTTGTTTATAATAACTGCTAAAAGATTCTATCGGGTTTTATACACATAATTAGTTCAATTATTCTAGTAATAAGATATTGTTGGATTCTATTGATAACTAATTATATTCAGTATACTTCTAGAATTGACTTTATATTTTCAAATAATAATTGAAATAATGGAAACATTTGAAAATAGTGTAGTAATTATTATTACAGATATTTGAAATTGAAAAATTGAAGATATGATGTTAGATTATATTATTACCATTTTTATCAAACGTCAAATATTTGGAACCATGGTAACCAGTACTTTATTTGTGAGTTGGTTCCAGAAAGTAGTTCATTTTGGTTGATTTAGAACCGGTCTATTTCTTCTACTGCGATGTAGATAATATTTAATATTATACAATAGTAAAATAATTAATTATTTTCATCAATTTGTATATTCAACAAATAAGTAAAAGTAACTATATTCATAAAAAATATTTAATTTATAAATTATATAGTAATTCATTGACAAAAAGTAAATTTTATACACTTGTTTATTGCAATGTTGTGCAAACAACATACAGATAAGTTAACTTTCCAAGAATGCCTCTAATGATACAAATATTGATACTTCAAAAGTGAAGAGAAAATATATTCGCATGCAAAAATCAAAATGAAATGCAAAAAAGTCACCAAAAACAATTAAATTTCAAAAAAAACATTCAGTTTGATCCTTTTGATACTTTTCAACCATCATGAAATCAAATAGTTGTACACTTTTTCATTCGTCTATATTCTCAATTCATTGCTGGAGCTTTATAACTGCGTTCGAAATGAATATTCGCGAGGGACAATTCGTGCGAATAAATAAT
>JARJDZ010008675.1:0-41337 GCA_030264555.1 Aleochara sp. GC000083 | reverse complement strand
TGATATAGACGATGGTTTTTCCTTACCTGGAAAGCAGCCAGAATCTCCGGATCCTGCATGAAACTCATAAAGTCCTGCTGATTGGGTTCACTCTCAAACGGACCAGATTTTGCTTCGTTTTGCTTAGCTTCCTTCGCGGCCTTCGCATTCGCTGCCTTCGCCTTGCGAACTCGTTCAGCGCGTTCCTTCAGCTCCTTGTCCTGGCGCTTTCTATCCTCCTTCAGACGATGCTGCTCGATTTTGATGGCATTTGGCTGGACCTCCTTGAGCCACTCATCAGCCTGTTCGTCGAAGTCGATCTTGCATGCCTGACGCAAATCCTTAGCCGCATCCTCCCATTTACCAATCAGTCTGTACGCCCGGCCGCGAAACTTGTATCCGGGCGCAGAGTCGCAATTCAACTCTAAAGCGTGCGTGCAGTCGCGAATGCACGCGCTCGGCTTGTTCAGTTTCAAGTAGGCCTGGCCACGCTTCGTGAACAAAATAGCAAGCTTTGGATTCACCTCGATTGCATTCGTGAACAATTCGACAGCCTTGTCGAAGTTGCCATTTGAGAGCTCACCAAGAGCTTCACGTTTAATCTCATCTGCCTTGTCGATATCCTCCTCGGTCGGCTCCTTGTCCGGATCCCCCATTTTCTGAGCCTTCTCGTCTACGACGTCCGGCTCAATGCAACCATCCATGTCCAGTTCGAGGTCCGATTCAGCGTCACTTTCGGCTTTAGCTTCCGGTTCGCCGACTTCTTCATCGCTAGGCTCGGGTGTTTGTGCCGGCATTCCGGGCTCGCCGTTACCTTTTGGGACCTCAGCCGCCTCCGGGATGCTGCCGCCCAAGGAAACTATGTATTCGCGAAAGAACTCCAGGTCGGGGATGTGCAGTAATTCGGGCCGGCTTTTGCATAGCGAAATGAATGTTTTCAGTTGGGTGAGACTCTCCTTGTTGAATGGGCACGACATGTTGATCAACAATCGCCGCTTTCACTGCAATTCGGGAATAGCTTACCGCCTGTTCTGAAAAATTCCTCAGCTAATCTAAAGGACAATCGCAATGACAATGCTTATTACGTACTTGAATGTATGCGTCGGAGATGTTTTGGATGTTGTGTTGCTTTCGGTTGCGTTGCACTTGAAATTCTGTCATGAACTCAGCAAAAACAGCTGAAACTTACTGCGTTTGACGGATACGGAAAGGCCTTTTAGGCGCTAACTTTTAAAATTTGAGCAAGTTTTAATACTATTCTTTAAAACTGCTCGTTGTAAATGTATTCATAGATTATTTTGTCATAGAAATATCATTTCACAGAGTTCTTTTATAGATAATATTTGGAATTGATAAAAATAATTGCTTTGGTTATAATGCGCATGCGCATGAAATCAAAGTTCGCGTTTATTCAAATGTTTTATAAACACGTAAACAAAAGCTAGATTTTCAATTAAACAATTTTATTATTCTTGTATTACAATAATAAATTAAAACACACTCTTGTCTTCTTAAACACTTATTAGCAACGTATTTTAAGGGATATTGCATTAAGAAAAACATTCTCAAATATCCAAATTTACAACAAAATGAATGTAATGATTCCAATGCCCTGAGACATAAAAACAATTTTTACCGATCAAAATTTGATTAGGAAAACGCTACAGATAGATAAAACAGAAACAAGGAAAAATGATGAATTCAAAATTTTATTTCAGTATATTTTTCTTGTATTAATATTATTATAACATCAAATTGTATCTTTAAATGTATGTACAGCCAATAATAATATATTATTCTATGTGTATTTATAATATCTATATTAATGTAATAATAATATATAATATATTAAAATAGTTCATATTTATATTCATTATCAATCATATTAAATCGTTGAAAGTTCAATTTGCTTTACTTCGACGACGCTCCGTACTTTTACATTTTATTATGAAATTTAATTGATAGTATCCGTTTTAAATCGCTTCCGCACTTTCGCCCATTCCTTCTGCAGCAGTTTTATTTTCTCTCTACGTGAGTTTATTCATTGTTCAGAGAAAATGCAATTTTGTCTTGTAAAAGTATGAAAAGTAAGAAACATCAATTTAACAACTAAACAAGAAATTTCGTTCATCCTCCTGAAATGTACCAGTATTTCATCAATATCAATTCGCTTCGTTTCAAAGGCATAAGAAGACAACTTTGGCAATAATTTATTATTTGTATACAAAATAGTTATAATCGCAATTAATACTGTTTTGGGTCCGAATTCGTACCATTATGCGAATGAATTGGCGTGGCAAAATAGATGAATGAATAATGAAGATTCACGTTTACACATCCGTTGATTAATTATTAAATAATTACTGTTTATAATTAAGTTAGGCAAAGTACATTTCAGGAGCGCTACGATATGAAAGTGCCATATGCCTTATGATAATGAAAGATTGAATAAATGAAGTCCATCTCTGCACGGAGAGGCTTCGAATGATGTATCGACAAAACAACAAATTAATTGTACATGTTTGTGGTAAACTAATAATGCAAATAAAAAAATATTCGAGAAATTTGAATCACTCATTTCTCCTATCAACTCTTACTCGGTGGTACGCTGTCAAAATTAGCTTCCCAACTGTATTGATCGAAATTGTTTAATTATAAATATACAGCAAACTGTCGGCTTACAAAAACTATTATCATTGCAACATAAAGCGCTGTAATTTATCAAGGATCTGCTACGAATAACCAAACTTAAAGCATTCATTCAATTCGTTATTGTTCAACTTAAACATTAAGTTTTAATTGCTTCGATTTATTTTACATTTGAACTGCCCATACTCATCTCATTCAGTATCGTTACGCCACTAAACTCATTATTAACACATCTACGATGAATGCGCTTTATACAATTGTACAATAATTGTAAAATAAGTAGTTCAATTTTCATTTCAGTTACATTCCTCCAACAATAATATGTATGTTCATTTAGCATGTTATAAGCTATGTTCGTGGCATTGAAGCTATGCGCTGAGTTTCTAAATTAATGTCTGTTGAATTATGTAAAAATCTAAGTAATGTAGTATTATTTATAAGGAATATATAGCCTAAACAAAAATCATTGAGTTCTCTTCCGCAGTATTTCACATTCATCGTTATTAATCAGCTAAGACCAGGCTGGAGAGCTTCGCTCCATGGCGTGGATTTTAGATGAGAAATAAATAATCACTTTGTAGCTGTATGTGCCGCGTTACGCACATCGCACGATATTATTTTTAACATAAGATGAGCATCATTGAACCGATCAGTCGGCCTTTCATTGCAACTTGGTTGGCTTTGCTTTCTTTTCCCTTCTTTGAAACTATGTACAACTTTCGCCATTAGGAATTCACTTTAAGATTTCTGGATTTTACAATCGTTTTTACTTTTATATAAAATCGAATTTTGCTTTGCATTTCATTTCGAAAAATATTTGGGTGCTGCATTTGCCCAGCACGCAATTCTTTCTTTGAGAGTTTCCTACTAAATTTACTTAGAGACCGCTTATAAAATGCAACCGTTCGCCTATCGGTGTGATGTAATCTCCTCTTTTTTGTACCATTTATAATCCTAATTATTTGATTTATGCAAAGAATCGATCCGCGTTTCGCGCGCACTTTCTCACCGGAAACACACAAAATCTACTTGAATGTGCAATCGTGATAGGGAGCGACTCTTTGTATGGCGACTTAGAAATGTCAATAACAAACTTTAACGCTTACAATTTTGTTTAATTCTCCAATTTTTGCTAACCTCACACGATGCATTTGCGCACGCAATAAATTAGACTTATTTCTGTGAATTTCTGAATTCGTAAAAAAACTTAGCTACAATATTACAAACTACTTAAACTGTTAGCTTAATGCTTGAATCAATGGATATCTACACGGATTACTTCTTAGTATTTGCTTGCATTTAGCGTTGTTATTTCGACATCGTCATCATCATCATCAACGATGCATTACGATTCCGAATAATTGATTGATATCTACAATTGCAGTTGTCGGATGTCTTAAGATTCGATCGGCTATGAATCGAACAAATTTACAGAACGTCCAATATAGAAAATAAATTAACTACCGACTTAACAAACGTCAACGTTTCCAACTAGATCTCATCCCTCTTCTGCATATGATAACATACACACTTTATAAGTTTCTTTGCGTCTTTCTACAAAATATATATGTATATATGTTTTATGTATACCATCCATATGCATAAATGTATTTGAATAACTAAAATTAACACATATACAAATATTAGTTAGAATTAATTAACATAAAGATAGTCTTATGGTTGAAAGAAAAATCGTATGAAAAGTGGGTTAAACCGCACGAATTTGCTGCTGCTGTTTTGTTATGTGCATCTCATTTTTAACTCTGGTATTGTTGTAATCAGCTAATACGGATGCATTATTAATGATTGTGTAAAACACGAGATCGATAATTCTTACTCATTTCGCGCATTGTATCGCTTGTTTAGTTTAGGTATTTTGTACTTTTTACCACATTCGCAATGACGCAGTGATCGCCATCTGCGAGTATGTATGCAATTGTTGTTTCACCCTGAACAAACAACTCACTGGGCAAGGGTAGTACTATAGTGTTCTCCACTAAGAGTAGCAATTTGATTCCTCCTCCTCCGCCTTTCTCTCCAACACCACCTCTTCGATTGAGCGCGCAACAACAGTGGGCCGCCACTTGCTTGAAGAGTTTCATTTTGGTTGCTAACACAACTTAAAGCTATTCCGTTTAAATTCTCTCTTAAATCCTCTGAATGTCACTGGGTTGTTTATTTCTATGATGGCTTTCCACCTGCGTCTGGCGGTGGCGAGGGATTTCGACCTTCATAAGGTGCATCATCATCTAAAAGCATTCAACGAGCCGGTTAAACACCTGAAATTCACTACAACCAAGCAGCGCATGCATGACAATGTCTATAGCCTGATTGAGAAGATGATGGCCGTCATATGGATTAATATATTTTGTTTATTTCTGCCCATATTTACCAATAACAGATCCGTATGAAGCGTAGCACGTGTTCGGATACAAAGGATTGTTGAATGGCGGCACGTACGACGACGTGTTTTCGGTGCTCTCCTCGTCGTCGGGCGTGTAATAGAGCACTTTGCGTTCCTCCATCTCGAACGGTATCATCGCATCCGATTCGGGTTCGACGTCGATATCCATTTTCTCTTCAGCATCTGCGTCTGCATCAGCAGCTTCGCTGGGATCCTCGTCATCGTCGTCGTCGGATTCCGGCTGCTCTGACATGATCGACTTCTCCTTGGAGACTTCATCGGTATCCACCGGACATTCCGCTTGCAGAATTGGTGGAGGTGGTGAATCGCATGTTTCCTCCGTTTCGGACAACGATTTATCGGCTGATGACGAAGTTGATATTATGGGTTCCACACTGCCTGGTATGGGAAAATTCGGCGACGCCAATGCGGTTTTGGTTGGAAGGGGAATCTCCGTGTTCAATATTGTTTCTACGTTCAAGCCTGCAAGGAATTGACATGGTTTGTAAATTATGTTTTTGTCCACAGTTGGGTGTCAGACATACTCGTAAGATTCTTGGGATGACTATCAACAGGTAAGCCCAGGGCACGCTTCAAGCGTAAACTAACGCTCTCTCTCTGTCGTTCAAGCTCAGTGGGCTCGGAATTAAACGCTGATAAAGCTGTAATAGACGAAATATGAAATTTTAGTTTACGATAGTGAAATTAACATCTCTCTGCCATTTCAAAGCACCGATATAGTTGATGATAACTGAAATTATTAGTTCTCCTATAACTAGAGCAAAGTTTCCTATATGGCAAACCTGCTGCTTTTACATGTTTTAATGCTTCATACTTCATAAACACTTTAGAACTTTTAGCATTTCTGGTCAGAACGTAGATCCCAAGCTAAGAACTTTCAAGCCACGTTCGAAAACCTCACCAAAAAGATCTAAAGTGTGCACGAAGTATAACATCTAAAACGTAACTTCAAATTCTAATGAATGATTGTTAAAAACTAATGAACGTTTGTGAAATTAGAGGCTCGTGTAGTAAAGTTTTGCGTTGTTTATTGAAGGCCTATCTAAGGCAGCGGCCCCGATAGCAATGATGGCAAAATGGCGGAATAGAATGAAGTTCAACTTGTAACAAGTACAAGAAATCGCAACTTACCTTTTACCTCTACTGGTGTCGTATTGATTTGCGGGTTTTGTTCATCGTCGGAAGCGGAAGCTGAGGTAACACTGCTTGAGCTGTAGGAACGTGGCCGAAGAAGTTTCGGCGATTGCGACGAATTGCTCTCCTCCGTAATGGACGCCATGTCGTCCGCGTTCGTAGCAGTCTTATCATTGTTATTCAACTTCTTTCGTTGGCGATATTCGGTGATTGACAACTGAAAGCAAAACGTTTTATTTTAATACAGGATTCAATATCAATGCTTAGTACATACTTTACGCTTAGTTGGAGTTATTGCTTCTGGCTGCTTCTTCTCTTCGTAACCAAGAAAACTGAGCGTCTTCTCGACTGTACCGACCAATTCACTGGTGCTAATTCGCGGAGCCAACCGCGGATCCATAATTGCTCGACTTATGGTCGCTGTCGACGAATTAACGCTCGAACTGATCGTCACCGTCGGCGTTATGGGCGCCGACTCCACAGGAAGCGTGCTTACAATTGATATGATACGCGTCTCGACGGCGTCTTCTTCGGCAGTCACACAAGCGGGTGGCGGCGTTTCGACGCGCTGTGGGAGCTCGACGCAGTGGCCGAACTCTTGGCGCATCTCGGACGCCATTTCATGAAGCGTCGCCTCCGGTTCCAATTGCGTGATGCCGTCTTCCTCTTGGTGCGTTATAATCTCCACCTGAGGCGATGAAACATTTGCAATCGGTGTTGTCGGTGGCGAGGATTCACAGGAGAGCGACTCCCGTGGAAGTTTTCTTTTCTTAGGTGGAGCGACAGCATCCGCTTGCGGTGGACTATCGCATTGGTCTTCGCTGATTGCCTGTCGTAGCCAGCGTTTTTTGGCGCTGCCTGATTTGGGTTGTTCGCAAAATGTGGCAACAGCCGCAGCTGCTTGCGACAGCACGTTGGCACACTTCGCCGAGGGTGCGGATGGCGTGGTGGACGTCGGAGATACGGCGAACAGCGTGTTATTGCTCTCAATGTGTGGCGTTAGCGACGATGGGGATATTGCACTGGCCGGCTGGACGACGTCGGACTTGTTCAGCCACTCATTCATCAAGCCCTTCTTGGTTTTCGGGAATTTGAAGCCTGGTTCTAGTGGCTCGACGGCAGCGGCGACCATGAGACATGCGGCTGATAGGGGCGTCTCGGGTGAGGAGTGCGATGAATTTGATGAGTCGAGGCGATCTGGGGACTTTCGACATTCACCATTGGCGAGTGCCAAAAGCATTCCAGCGGCTTTCGTCGGAGATGCTGCCTCTGAAGGTGGCGACAGCAAAGTGTCGTCTGAACTATGGACTGATTCAGTGGAATCAAGGCGATTGCGTCGTGAATTTGTGCTTGTGGTACGGGCCCGGCCCTTACGCTTCCTCCGCTTGGATTTGGACGAATCGTCTTGTTTTGGGTCAGACTCACGTCGATTTGCTTGCTTAGCCTGGTGCTCCTGACGTCGTTGTTCCTGTTTTTCTAAACGCTCGATGGCTTTTACAATGGCCGCCATTTTGCGTTCTTCTCGAGACATGGGTTTCTTGTCGCCATCATTCGAATTGGATTCAGGATTCTCTTGAGAATGTCTCGAAACCCGCCGTGTGGGGATATTTCGAGACGTCCGAGAGGCATCCTTATTTTCCTCTTCTTTAACCTCAGTTTTAACTTGAGGTTCTTCTTCAGGTTCCTCTTTAATCTCACATTTTTCCGGTTTGACTTCCTCTGTTTCAATAACGTCTGCTTCAGAAGGTTTAGATTCATTGTCAGCTTCAAATGAAACCTCCTCTTTCTTGATTTCAACTTCTTCGAGTTTGACCTTTACTTCTTTATCCTCAGGCTCGATAACAATTTGCAGAGCTGTTGACTCTGCAGGCGGCTGTATCGGTGGAGATGTAATTGCAGAAATTGAGGTATCTCGACTCTGTCGTCCTCGTCGCTTTCTGCCTTCGTGCTGCGGCGTCTGCGGAGGTTGTTGCTGCTGCTGCTGGGCACTTTCCCCATTGTGCCGTCGATGACCCTTGATTAACGCGCAATACTCCGGGTTGATGCACGCACAGGGCAACTCAGCCAGAGTGGCTACAGCAATGTCGTGGCTTTCATGGCGTATCGTCAGCTCGGAGCCCTTCTCCACGCTCTTCGTCGTCACAATGTACAAATGCACCGCGCCCTTTTCGAGGACGTGCTGCAGCTTCGCGTTCGGCGTGCAACTTCGCCGCACGAAGCGCGCCGAGTTGCCGTACGTGCGCGTGTCCACACAAACTTCCGTATCCTTAACCAACGTGTGGAAGAAGAGAAAAGGACCCGGCCGTTGCTGGCGCGTCGTCGACCGATGTTGCGTAGAGAGCATGTACTTGCCGCGCAGCTCGATGACGGGCGTGCCCATCGGCAGCGAGACGGACGCGATCAGATACTTGATGTTCGTCGTCGGGTTCGTCTGCACGCGGCATTTGTTCACGCCGGGGTCGACGCCGCCCGCGATCTCCGAGTGCGCCCCGTTCAGCCGCACGCTGGAGATGCGTGCGCGCAACTCGGGCGAGTAGTGATTCGTAACGGCCTCCTCGTAGTTTTCAATCCATTGTCGAATTTGAGGCAGCTTTTCGTCGTCGCTTTTCCCCGGCTTGGCTTTTGCCGCACGTTTCGTCGGCACCTTGCGCTCCTTTCGCTTGGCCAAACGTGTGCGATTACTCATCGACTCACGGCGTTGCCTTCGAGGCGGGTCTTTGCGTCGGTTTTTATGCGCTTCGGCGTCCGAGGAGTCGGAATCCGAAAGTGCCATTTGCTCCTTGCGCAGTTTAGCATCGCGTTCCTGAATTTCGCGCATCCATTGCTGCTGAAGCGCGCGTGCTTTCTGTCGATCAACAGAGCGCGGCTCACATTCTTCGCACGAATAATCTTCGGGCACCTTCTTCGTCTTAACAACACAGCGCACGTGCTGCCAAACCTTGCACTTATCGCATTCGATCATGAAACCATCGTCGTGGATGAACCCGCAAATACAACGCGTGACATAATCGCCATAGCGATCGTTGGCTTCATTTGCAACGGCTTCAGCTTCAGGTGCTGTGTCGGTCTCCTCGCCTTCAGTGTCGATTTTGGGACTGTCGCTGATATCTGATCCAGCGTCATCCTCGCGTTGTACTTGATGTTGGTGTTGCTGTTGATGTTGCTGCGGTTGCTGGGGTAATATTACAGCACTCTGTGATGAGGTACGCGCTCGCTTCGTATTCGGTTGATGGTAATTTGTCACTGGGGAAAACTGTTGATGTGGGTGTTGATGTTGAGCCCCATTGAGGGGTGATGATGTGATTTGCGACGGTGCAGCCTGCGCCGGAGACTTGGGCGGCTCCGACGGTAACGTCGCATTGTAATTATGATCCAGAAGAACTGCCTGACAAACCCTACTCAAGGTATCAAGGCTTAAAGAACGAGACTTGTAGTCTCGGGCTTCCACCTCTCGTTCACGATGCGTCAATATTGGTTGTATAGTCAGATCCGTTTTGGGAATATTCAATGAGCCGAAAGTACTGCTCACCATTGGTTTGCTCTCCTTATCCGTGAGAGTTTCGAGTATTTGTGCCGTCAATGCCTGATTGAAGATCGTTTGAGCCGAATGATCGCCGACAGGCACTGTCGTCGGCATTGGCCGCGTTGAAATAGTCGCCAAATGTGACTGGGGCACAATTTTGGGCTTCACGCGTGGTTTGAGTTTCTGCGCTTGTACAGCATGCTTCCCAATGTAATTGGGTTTGTTCGGCATTGCAGCGGGTCGTTGCGGAGGCATCGTTTTCAGCGCCCTTGACGTCGCTTGTTGAAGCTGATGCGTTTTGGCATCAAGTGCTGGAGGCGGTGGCGCTGCCTTGTAACCGCCACACTTCAAAGTGATGTTTGATTGCTGCATCGGATACACAATCCGTTTAGCAGCAGTCGCCGGGGAGTCCGGTTGATGCTTCGTTAGATATTTGGTGGCGCCGTTGCCCACCACCTTCGGGTGCTGCTGAAACAGCCGCTGATTCTTGTTCAGTATCACATTGCTGGGGCCTGGATTGGCGGTTTGCGGCTGCGCGGTTGCATGTTGCTCGGATTGGTTTACAAGTTGGCTGACAACTTTTACCTTCCCCGTGGGCCGCTTGCCATTGACGGTTTTGTTAGCGGAGACTGGCGACATTTTCTGAAGAATCTACAAAGAAAAACGTTACATACAGGCGATATATTGTTGGGGTAGACTTACATTTGTCGGTGGGAATGAATTGGCTGTTAAGAGTTTGTGTGATTGCGGCATATCCGGTACGGAGATGCCGGCGCCCTCCGCGGGGGCGCTCTGCTTGACGAGCACATTGTGGATCGCGGATTGCTGCTTCTCGTTGACGGGGGCGGCCACCGAGAGGCTGCCATTGTTGACGAGCTCGCTCTTCGCCGCTGGCGGTGCTGCGTTCATCAGCGTGATGGTCGATTGGCTGCCAGCGTTCGCGAGCGAGTTCAGAGCAAAGGTCGTGTTCGCACCGCCGATGCTCTTAACGACTGTAATTGGCGTATTTACAACTGTTATCACGGAGGGGTTGGTGTTGATTTTTGCCTGCACGTCGGCTTGCAGCTTCGTTGGGGCTTTGATGATGGTCGACGCCACCACCGGCGCGCCGGTGCTCTTCGGCGCAGCAGCGGTGATCGTCGTAACGGACGCCCCTTCAGAGTCATTCTTGCTGCACTCGGCGGCGAGTTTATCTACTTGTGCCGGCAGCACAACTGAATTACTGGTGCTCTCCAAACAAACGCTCATATCTGCAGATCAGTTCGCTGCATCGCAGGCGACATCGTTAAAAGGAAACCGAGTGCGGCTCTGATTGGAGGATATTGGCGGCTGTTTCCAAATTTCCCACTTGCTCGCTCAATTCAACCCGTTCGGCCTTCCAAGACACAACGAAAGCTAAAAGCAGAAATAAAGACACAATCAATCATCTCAAAGTATTAACAACACACATAATTACATAATAAATGCTTGTTATCAAGTTAAACAAATAACAATGTTTTAAAAATAGATTTTAAGTAAAGTTTAACAATATCAATCGTGACGCCATCTGGCCGCGCTTTCAAGTACTAATATCGCTATTACACGGATCGAAAACATCATCGAGGGGGGAATTGCGTTCGCTCATTGCATCGAAATTAAAATATGTGCGCATTGCACGCTCAATGTTTATGATGGCTTGATTTGGCATATCACGGCACGGCTTCGATACAACATTCAGTGACCGAGGTCATTCCGCTTGCTTTCTGCACTCCTGCAACGTCGCGCATGCGCAGGCCGTAGTCGGCCATGATTGTACACTGTCCGAACGTCAAATCCACGGTCGAGCGCGAGCGAAAGGAGCCCGAATCATCGAACGTAACAAACACCGCACGGCGAGAGTGGGCATATCTAATTGGGGCTCATGAAAGGTAAAACAGCCGCATTGTGAGATGTCGACGAGGTGTGTTTACACACAAAGCGAAGAGCAATAACAACAAGCCAGATGCAGCAGTGCATTCAACAGCAGCAGCAGCAGGAGCAGCAGGCTCGTTCTGCGTTCCCGCTATGTAATCCGAATGTAATCTTGCTGCAATCGAATGCGGAACGCATAGCAACGCGCCGAGAAAAAACGAGTGCGCGTCGTCGGCGCACGACGAATCAACATTTATATCTTCATGGCATCATCATCATCATCGTCGTCGTTGAACGCGGATATGTTGATATATTGGCGAACATTTAGCGACCATATTTGACCGACATGATGCTGCAATTTAGGCTGCACGCATGCGCGTTGCATCGTTGTTTCAACTTACGGAAATGAGCAATCAAATCGCAACCTAGCCAGTATTGGAAGTATTCAAATAATAGATTTATTATCGGAGGCAGAGACGACATGAAATCGGCATGACCTTGGGGCGCTTTAAAACTCTACAATATACACAGATGCTTGCGTTACGTGCACTCGAAAAGCGATTCGAGCGCGCTGTGTTCGTTCGTTGCCCGGCAATTACATAAGATCAAAACAAACGCATAACGCGCGCCGATTTCGCGACAATTGGCATCGCTCGGCAACACACAGCTCCGGCATGTCGAGCAGAATATAGGTATCGATTCGTTTTCTAGATAGGTGGGCGTGTTATGGGTTGTTGGTTGGTGGTCTACGTACCCGCACATGGAGTGATACGATATATACGAATTGCGGCGAGATGCATTTAGGCTTGAATTCGGATGCGAACGACGGCCGTGCGTTAGGAGCTGGCCAGCGAGAGGCAGGAGAGCGCCGCCTGAACACGGTGCCGATTGCAACAAGACAACAACAACACGTCCAGAATCTTATCTTCCTCTCGCATCGCATCTAAAACGTTACAACTTAGAGCGTTTGCGTTCGCATGCAGCTGGATTGTGTGTGCAAATTACGGGCCCGCAGCGTCAAGGTTAAATCGTACCGCATTGGTATTGTCATTAGAAATGCTTTCCACTCTCCAATCGGCGCTGGTTCGTGGGCAATCAGCGAGCAGCGAATGCGTCCATCACAATTGCGGCCAGGAGTGCGTTTGGCGCATTGCTAAAACTGTAAAGAATTAGTCCTGGATGGCATCTGTGCTTGTTGTCGACGTCGTTGTTGTCGTTGTTGTGGTGGCGGCTGCTGCTGGTGTGTGCGAGATCGCTAATTGATTGGTGTGCGTTGGGCGAATGCGAATGATGTGCCGATGCAAACGCGTCGCGGCGTAGATGTCGCCGATGGGAATGCATGCAGCAGAATTTTCGACGATCACATCAAACGACATGCTTGTGCGAAAACGTGTGTACGATCGTTTTCGCCTCGACCTGCTGCTGCCAGCCACTCGAATACTGTCATTAAACCACCGGATTGCAGCGCCTCGGCGAATGTGTGCTTTGCCGAGCCACTCACTCAACACGGATTCGAACTCACACACCCAAGCACAGACATTTCAACTATTATGCATTTGGTAGCGTCAATTAATTATTCAACTTGGTCGGGCATCTCGCACGCATTACGTTTTGTATTACTTTTTTTTCGGTTTTGTTTGTTATGATGGATAGATTTTTGGCAGCTTTCCGATTCGATCTGCAGCCGAATCCAAATGCACCACACTCTTCCGCCAGCAACGTCGATGTCAATTCGCATTTTTTGACAAATACAATCTATGAGCCTGGAGATTGCAGTGTTTTAGTCGAAATTGTTTGTTCAATGGCATTTTGGTGTTTTGGGACTGAGCACTTTCAACGGCAATTGCTTCGCTTTAGCATCCAGCGTCCGAGTCGCCCCCAGTCCGGCATTAATTGCCATGGAAGCACCCTAGATCGTCGCTCGATTTCGTCGACCACTTGCAAGAGACATCAGCACTTCGCTAATCGGAACGGATTCCAATGGTCTAATTCCTCTTTTTCCCTCGGCCATTTCTAACCTCATTGACGTCTGTGCTGCGAGCCTATTCAGCGGTCATTCGGTGTCTGGGGCCTCGAATGGGGCCGAATTACTGCTTGTTGCAAACGTATTTGACTGATGAAAATACTCGGAATGCAACTCACCTTTTTACTAACAAAAATGGAAATGTACGTTCTCTCTATCACCGATGTAAACATAAGCATTTCTTACTTAAATTCAATACGGCACTAGAATTTAAGTGGTCCATAACACAACTAAACTGTTTTCGGCATTCGCGCGCACTGTTTCCGCGTTTTTCGACTACGAGCACGCACAATAATTGCTCCAACTTGCATCGTACATTCGAAAACATACATCTAAACTAAATATGGCAGCCATATTCCATAGAAAACAAAGGAAACGTACCCAGAAATCTGTTCAATAGTCACAAACCTTCATCCGTTATCCGGTTTGGCAGTTCGCACAAGCTGCACTGAGGGCGCTGACGGGCAAGTGACTTCACCGAAAGAGCAAATCTTACGTAAAATGGAAAATTCTGATTGGCTGACAAGCCGTAGCATCGAAAAAAACTCGTTCGGTAAATGTCGCCTTTAGTTCCAAACACTCAGTACTACCAACATTCCAACTGTACATATCCCTGTTTTCCAACTAAAGCGAAAAAATCCAACTGGTCTTACAAACGCATAAAAATGCCAAAAGTAAACCATGTAAATTAAAGCGGCTAATGTTTGTCGATAGCATAACTTCTGTGTTAATATTTTTAAAGAGATTGTTGTTTTATTAATTAACGAATTTAATTTATTACATGACATTTTCTATACAAGCTTGCATCAAGATTATCTATTTTGTTGGTGGCCAGACCCATTGGGTTGGTGGAGCTTCTTTCAAAAGTGGCTCCCATGGCTTCCAAGTTAACATTTTCCGGGCGAGTAGAAGTTCATTTTCAGCCTGAACAATCACTTCTTCGATTTGACCACATCCAATCTTTTTCTCAACGGCTGCAATATCTTTGGCGCTCTCCAAAATACTCATTCGTTCCGAAACTATGGCTTGTGTGTATTTTCTGTAGGCAGCATCTTCGGGCATTTTGTTTAAGGTGCGTAATATTTTTCCATATAAAACGCCGAGAGTATGATGGGGATGTTTCACCACTTTTAAGCCGGTTAATCCGGTGGTTAGCTTTGTTACTCCTGACATGCCTGATAGTGAAAATTAATGAATGTTGATTCAGTTTATGCTGTTTACGTAATTTTATTTTCACCTCAAAATTGAGGTTAGGTTGACGATAGTTGACATTATTCGTTGGGGGCGCTTGTGTCGAGGGGAAAAAAAATTAAAAATCTCCTGCCTCGAAACCCTTGGAATAACAATAATAATAATTAATAATAATAATAATAATAATAATTAAATACAAATTAATTGTATGTACAGATTTTGTCCTCTGTTGTTTATTGCAAACTATTATTTTGCACTTCTGTCCATTCATTGAATGCCTACGCATTTAAACTCTGGTTTCATCTGATGATGTCAAGAATCAAAATATTATTGTATGGACTGTGATGTGTTCAAGGAAATTCATCGCGATAATGGCTGCTATGTAAACTAAATAATTATAAAAATCAAAGGTTACAAAGATATTAACATTCTACATGGACTTGTAATTTCATGATTGAACCTCTGATTCAATTAATGCTAAGGAGAATTATTAAATACTCTAACCTGAAAGTGCAATTTCTAAGTGATTTGCAGTAGTACATAAAAGTCTAAAAAGTTATCAGTGCATCAAAGAAATGTACAATATGTTTTATAAGCAAACAATTTTTGATTTTCTATAGCACTTTACATGGTGCACTTTGGATGATATTTGAGGTGCTGAAAGCAATAGAAAACATACATAATGAAAACCTTCAGATTAATTGTTCACCAAAGAAACTATAGTGGTATGTATTTAATTATTCCTATGATTAAGTTTAATGCTGTAAATGGCCTTTAGATGAAGATCTCCTAATAAATATTGCTGACTACCCACAAGCTAAAGAAGGTGATGTGGTCGAAATCTACCATGCAAATGAGGAGGAAAATCCACGATTGCTCCTACAGTTGAAACCAATGAAAGAAGAGCTGCAGTCCAAAGTTGCCAAGGATGCAATAAGCATCGAATCTAGTCTGGCTTGCAGTTTCAAATTGAGGAACTTTAATAATGTGAATGTTGCAATTGTTAATCCCAAGGATGTAGCATTAGATTCCATTGAATTAACATTCAAAGATCAATACATGGGGCGATCAGAGATGTGGCGACTAAAGAATAGCCTGGTAAGTAGTAGAATCTCTCTATTACACTATAAAATAACAATTTCTTTGCTTTCTAGATTAACACCTGTTTGTATATCAATAAGAAAATTGAATTTTGCGGCGGCACTGTACGTTGTCAGGTGTATGAAATGTGGTCTCAAGGAGATCGTGTTGCTTGTGGTGTAATCACAGATGATACAAAAGTCGTCTTTCGTTCATCAACATCCATGGTGTATCTCTTCCTGCAAATGAGTTCTGAAATGTGGGACTTTGACATTCATGGAGATCTGTATTTTGAGAAAGCTGTAGATGGTTTCCTAGCAGATTTATTTACCAAATGGAAGAAGAACTCATGCAACCATGAGGTGACAATTGTGTTATTCTCCAGAACGTTTTATGAGGCACATTCTTTGGAAGAGTTTCCTCAGTCAATGAGAGAGTGCTTACAGCAGGATTATAAAGGTCGCTTTTACGAAGATTTCTATCGAATTGCTGTGCAGAACGAACGGTATGACGATTGGTCCGGAATTTTAGTGCAGCTAAGGAAGGTCTTCTCTGAGTATTTGAAAATTGTGTTAGAGTACCATTCCAAGGATGATATTACTGTTCCAAAGGCTAAAAACAGCACAGCTGCCCAAGGGAATTTCTTGGAAGTTTTAAACATGTCCCTAAATGGTAATCATTTATTAGTTTAATTAAATTGCTTTAATTTTGATAACATAATGTTTCAGTCTTTGAAAAACACTATCTGGATCGAAGTTTTGATCGAACAGGACAATTAAGCGTTGTGATTACACCAGGAGTAGGAGTTTTTGAAGTTGATAGAGAGCTAACAAACATAACAAAGCAACGAATCATTGATAACGGGGTAGGCAGTGATTTGGTCTGTGTTGGGGAGCAACCATTACATGCTGTGCCATTGTTAAAGGTATTTTTCAATACAAGATTGAGTTGGGTCAGGAAATGAACATATTTATTTGTTGATTACAGTTTCATAACAAAGATCGGATGAATGTGCCGGATGATTATTCAATGCCACATTGGATAAATCTGTCGTTTTACTCAACGAATAAGAAAATTGCATACTCCAGTTTTGTGCCGCGCATAAAGATGCCACCGATGATGGATAATTGCGTGGAGAAAGATTACAGCATGTGCAATTTTGTTCCTGAAGAAGAGTATATTCACAATTCGTATTTTGATTATGATGCATATGATGCGCAAGTTTTTCAACTGCGTACAGTACATCCTGTACATGATAGGTACTGGTATTTTTTATGTCGTTGAAGGAATATTAAAAGTATCATTATCTTTTTAGTAAGCTTGGTAAATACAAACGCTCATCGGGAGCTCTTCTGGATCCAACTGCCGTTAATTTCCGACGTCGCAAACTCTCTGATCCTGATATTCAACATTCTGTTAATACAAATAGTAATAGATCACAGCCAATAACAATTCCGTTAGCTGGGAGTCCACTTAGTTCACCACAAGAAGGTAAATATTAGCTCAAGCAAAAAGTTTTATGTAGACGCAAATTTTGATTTGTTAGGTGAAAAGCGATGAGAGGGTTTGACCAAGTTTTTTACAATAATCAATGTTTGCATCTGATTTATGAGTATGCAAATATTTGATTTTTATGTTGGGTTTATACAGCTTGCAACATAAAGGCATAAAAGAATTAAAATCGAGCTTACCAAAGTATAAGAAATAACATTCAAAACTACTTAACGAAATGCATGATTTCCTAAGCAATATCAAACTTTTGTAAAGTGTAAAATTAATTTTTTAAATCTCATTTCAGAAAAACCATGGCTAATTACAACCGATAAAGAACTGTCGCCTCCATTGCGGATGGTAGTTGGATCTGAAGGATCTCCTCCATTCGAATCTCGAGCATTAATTAATCCTTTCGACCCATCACATGTGACCATCAAGCTCACTAGCAATCGACGTCGTTGGACGCACATATTCCCGAAAGGACCCACCGGGGTATTGATACAACAGCATCACTACCAAGCTGTGCCTGCAAATCCGACAGAAGGTTGCATTAATATGACCGGCTCGAAGAAATCACTAAGTGATTATGATCATTCACCGGAGCAAAATCGCAATTGCAATCACAACATGGCGGCGCAATTTCAGCGCAAACTTTCAAGTGCTGCATTGCAAGATTGTAAGTTGAATGTGTAACAAATGCAAGTTTGTTTAGTAATTGATTGTAGATTGCAAAAAGCGATGCGGGGCAACACCCAATAATCAGTCGACAATGAAATACTCGTCGAAGAGCCTAACATTGCTGTGGGGTGCGACTGGAGAGCAGGAATGGACACCCGCTCTAACAACTGGTAAGTAAACCATTCAAGTAATTGCTACAAGTATGGTGAAATTGCACCTGTACATCAAGTAATCATAATAACATCATAAACTAATAAGAATTGAACAAACATAGGTCAAATGGGTTTGCGCCTCAGTACGCACATGCAAATGATATGTTGGTATGCAACGAATAACATTAATTAGATTTTTATTTACATGGAAACTCGCATTCGCTGCCCGGATTAATTAAATCGACAAGCGGTCAACGACATCCTCATAGGTTCGCAACATTACAGATATCTTTTGTATCCACCTAATGTAGACACTAGCCTATTATAGTGTAGATACTGGAATTCTCATGGTGAGATTTCCGGAATGAAAAATACCCGTGAGATTGATGTTCACCATGTGAAGCTCTAGGAGCTCTATGATTTCTGTTCTTTAATGGTAGCTTAAGCAACAGCTTAAATCTATTGGTCGTCTATACTAATCTCTGATTTCCTCGACTGTTGATAATGGAATGATGGTTTACTAAGAGTTTCATTGCTTTCACTAATTGCACGCTTCCGTTTTTACTTCACCCGGTGGGATTGTTGCATTCAAAATGTAATTGATAAATGACTCTTTTGTAGGAGTTGATTGGAAAAGCCTTACAATACCAGCTTGCCTGCCAATTACGACCGATTTCTTTCCGGACAAGCGCTCTCTCCAGATCGATTACGTCGAATCGCTGTACAGTCTTCTTCCGGATGATGTAAATGCCGAGTATGCATCGAAGCGCGCCATCTCAAAGAAACCACTCACCAGCGCGGAAGTATTCAAGGAATTGATCTCTCAACGATTGGCGCAAGGATTTCAACTTGTTGTCGTCCCGCCGAAAGTTGAACGCGAGCAGTGTCTGCAGCGAACGACATCAAACGCTGGTGGATTGCTGCGAAAACTTGATAATGGCAATGATTCGGAGTCGTATGTCTTGAGCATTGGACGATTATTCCATAAGATCTCTTTGGGTGGCAATAGTATATCGGTAACGCGATATCGACCAAGGCATCCGTATCCAGGATTCAATTATCAATACAGATACAGATTCTACGCGCCGCATCATGACACATATGAAGAGTCCTTTTCTACATTCACAACTGAGAAGCTGGAACATTTTAACTGGAATTACATGGACCATTATATTTGCACCCGTGGAGATACGGATTACGTAATGGACGATGGATTGAAATATTGGAGGTGAGGTTTTGACTTGGAACAAAATGTCGATTTATTGTTTGTTTATTGATTTTGTAGATTCCGCGTTTACATGCTTCCATTGAGTAACGCAGCAACGAAACGCATCATTGAAGGTGCCCCACATTGTGATATCTACACCCAGTCGAATGCCAGCGATAATTTGCAGATATGCGACGGATTCCTGAAGTTTATCGAAACGATTGTTAATAAATTTAAGCGAGTTGGTATAACCAAGAAGCCCCGGGTAAGTTATATTTGTTGCGCACGTGTAGGTAATTTGAATGATGTGCTTGTTTGTATAATTGCTAACTATTTGATTGTCACGTTTTGAATGCTGTAAGCATGAAGTCTAATTAGAACATGATTTGCAATGCGACTCACCGAAATGCAATTAATGAAGATTAATACTGTAGTAGCACATGTATCTAATTTGATCTAATTTGTAGCCAAAGAATTTAATTAATGAATTCATTTTGTACTTCTGTGGATGAGCCGTAACTTTAAATTTAAAAAACTCGATTTAGCTGGAAGGTCTTATAATTAACTAACTTGAAACTGCCAAATATTTTGAAGAGTAAGCGATTTAGGACAAATGTTCAACAACAATTAAAATTTGAAATTTAAATGAAATATCACTTATCTTATATTTGGTGTTCTTATATTTTTCTTCTCCAAATCGATTTTCGGCGATGCTTGGCGAATAACTTTAATTAAATTAAAATTTGATTGAATAGTCAGTTATCTTATTGTGTGATGGTGAACTCTCCCCGATGAAGATGTGGGAAAACTGAATGAAAATAGGTGTTAGTAAAACAGGCAGAGAAGATATGTCCTTCTGGGGCGAAATAAGGATTTTAAATGATAAAAAGCTGTCGTTTTTACGCAGTACTGCTATAAACTTAGAAGATTTTTGAATTAAGCTCAATCGCGATCTTTAACTAGTTTAAAATTTCTTTTTCACTTATAATCTTGAAATACTTATTCTGGAAAAAAGCGGTGCCGCAAATATAATATGCCCCTAACATTGAGAGGAAGTTGACTGGTTGTCTGAATGCATGTTTGTTGTGTAGTTTGTACTTGCGTATTTTTTATTTGCATTTTCTTTCTGCATGACGACCGAATTACCTTTAGATGTCAATAAGCGTTGCCACCAGCCAGCACCTTCTGCCTCTAGCCTTACTTGCCCAGCCAAGGCGCAATAGCATGAGCGCTGCTGTTCTTTCTTCACAGGTAGTTAAATGATTTATAATATTTTTTTAACAATTCACTCCAGTGTTATTAATTGTAGATTAATAATCTTTTTGTGCGTTGTTTTGCAGTCAATTTTACTCTCAACACGAAGAAAACACGTAAAATGTGACGATGCTTTGTTTCAGAATGCTTTGCAAAATAATTCACCCTTCAGAGAACGCTTGGGAAGCAATCGTGTGTCGGATCGTCCACGTCCCAGGTTCGATATTGACCAAAACTACTCGTACTTCATTTTTGCCACTTTCTATTAATCACTTCTTTGCACCAATCTTTCATGTTTCCCTTTTTTTTTTGTTTTTAGCGTGCACTACTATTTTTTGTTTTGGATTGGGTCTTAATTATTTTCATTTAAATGTATTTACAGTTTAAAGATTGTTATCAAGTTTACCATCTGAATAGCTCGACTGCATCGCACATTTTGCTGTATACATTCCGGTTTTTGTTCCAAGTACTTTATCTTTACTCGGCTTTGATTTTGTTTTCATTTCCAGAATGCTAACGTTCTTAGTCGCACTGGTGAACGATATGCACCCTCTAACTTTAGGTAACCGGTATTTAAAGTAACATTTCATTTAATTGGAAAACGGATAGACATGAAAAAAAAAACAAAAATTTGGTAATCAGACTATAATCAGTAATGAATTGGTTTTGTTTACAGATCTGGTTCGAAAGTTGAACGCGGCAGAGTCTCACCTGCAGTCGATTTTCAACAAATTGAAAATCAAAGTTTCGATAATGAAGATAGGTGCGATTTTCTAGTAATTTAAAAATGCAACCACATAATACTTTCTTCTTTTGTAGCAATCAAGAACCAATATTGAAGGCAACGGCGACGACACAAGAAATCTTGGCTGCAATGCGACAGCCAGTTTCCGGTGTTGGTTTCCTAACGATGCATCAAAGTTTACCAACCGCCACATTTGTCTCAGCGGATGCGGCAAATTGGTTGCTTACGCATATGGAAGGTGTTGCAACAATTGAAGCTGCATGCAAGGTAAGCAACTCTCAAGTAAAATGTGCAGCAAAGTTTAATACAATTAAATTCATTCCTTGTTTAGATATTAGTTGCGATGCAATGTGAGAAACTCATTTGCCACGCCTCGGGAGATTTCAAACGACCATTCCTTTATGGTTTTTACCTCTACCACATCGTGAACGTTGACAAAGACGACAAGGATTATTGCAAACCTCTGGGCGATCTGAAGAGCTTTGAAAACGAATGGGTTGAAGTAGAGGTTCGTCCTGCACTCAATTGGGGTGAAACTCCTGAGGGCAACGTGGATAATGGACCCGGAGTACCGCATTTCCTGTGCGATGATGTTAACAGCACTTATCAGCAAATTGATTTTGATGTTGGTAACACGTCGTTATTTAAGAGCACACATTTGGAAATAGATGTGTCGAATAAAAGCGATAGAGTTGAATGGGGTCATGCAAAATATCAGTCCATTTTTCGACCTGATCAAGCATTTGAGATGGTTGTTGAATGGCTGAATGCTTCAGGATCTATCGTTCATGAATTGGTACGTTATTGCATTTATGAATACCGTTATTTAATTCTGTAGAATTAACCAGCAAGGTATTTTTGTATTAATAATGGAAATTTATTCTTGTAGTTATTGGGTTGGTCAAGGAAAGCTCAACAGGCTTGTGGTTTGCAAATGATTCCGATTCCGCACGATCCACTAGCATTGCCATATTCAAATAAGTCAGACCCTTTACGTGGTCCAATTTTTATACCTTTAAATATCAATTGCCTGGAGACGAACGACCGATTATTCAAAGAATTTCGCGAGGAAACCGCTTTCGAGCGTATATTTCTTCTTCAAGAAGCAATAGCTGCTAAGTTCGGCTTTATGCAATGCCTCATGGAGCCACAAAATACTGCCGCTACCCAGGAGCATCAATATATCCATTGCACAGGTACTGTTTTTATATTGTTAACTAGTCCAGCACCGAGACAGCGAAGATTGATGAGTATCAGCAAAACGTCGAAACCGAAATTTTCCGAGCATTTGGATGTGGTTCCAAGTCCACATGAAGCATATATTACCCGACATGTCAGCGGTAAAAATAAGGATGATTACGATAACACAAAGAAGGTATTATAGTACAATCTGTAAAATACTTGCTACAAAACGAGATTTTTAGATGGGATTTTTATGGGCGTGGAATCATATGGTCAGCAAACGTTGGCGTACAAATCCGAACGTGGATAACAACTTCCAAACAAAGTTATTGAAAGATTTTAAGGAGTTTTGTGCCAATACAGACAACAGATTAAAGTTATATTGGGACAATTGTTGGGAAGCCAAAGAACAAGCTTGCACTGTAATAAATAAGAGTACAAGCGCAATTCAAATGAATTGACCAATTTTGTTATTTTACAAGTCTAATACACGATTTTATTGATTTAAAAAATGGCGTATTATGTTGAAAATTTCAATTATTTTTCTCCTGATCCAGAAAACCGAGACACTAATTAGGATGTGATAACGAATCCGTACAAGTTTACAGTAATAAAAGTGCTCAGTATAACTAATAGAATTAATTTATTTGAAATTCATTTGCAAGAAATAGGCTTGTTTTGCAACTTAACGAGGTTTTCCTTCAGAGACTATTTTTACCGAAGGAAACGAAGTCGCGTTTTAAGCATGAGCTACGTACAAAACTTCAGGCTAACTAGAATATCTAGGAATAAATTCATAGAAATTTAATGAATCTATATTGAATCAGCAGTCATTACTGATCTACTCAACAATGCATAAACCATTGTATAAAGCAATGCAAATTTGATTTGAAATTGATAGCAAGTTGAGTGACAGAAAAATTAGTGCCTTGGAAATAAATCTTCAAAAACATCCTTTGTTTTACACCTCACGGCTTCTTTACTTCAATCACTTCAACTATCAACTATTAATCAAGTAATTAGCATTTGGGGTAAACTTACTGAACTGATACTATTGCTTTTAAAATTTATATTTTAAATATCAAATTACATTAACAGCTGACTTATGCTGAAAATATTCCTTCCTGGGTTTTCTTCCAATCCGACAAGGGTCCATGTTCACGTCGGTATTGGACATTGCAACCGTCTGGTTGAAGACGACCGCCATCCCTCAAATTCTCATACTCTTCACGCTCGAATTTCGTGAAGCCCCATTTCTTGGAGATGTAGATCTTTTGGCGGCCCGGGAACTTGAACTTCGCACGACGCAGAGCCTCAATAACCTGCGCCTTGTACCTATCGCTAGAACGAACGCTCATGATGGGTTGACCAATGCGCACACGTGCAACAGTGCCTTGGGGCTTGCCATAAGCACCTCTCATTCCAGTCTGGAGCCTAAAATAACCAACATCATTAGAAACTGTAACTATACAAATCTAACACCACTTTTACTAAATATTCAATCAATAAATAATTACCTATCAGCGCCAGCGCATGACAACATTTTATTGATGCGAAGAACATGGAAAGGATGAAGTCTCATACGAATGTGGAATTGATCTTTGCCACAGTTCTTCACCAAGTACTTGTTGCAGCAAATACGTCCTGCTTCCAGAGCTTCAGAGCTGAGCTGTTCATATTCATCTGACACCAAGTGCACACACAGGGGGAAATCCTCAACTGCTGCCTTCTTCCTGCCCAAGTCAAAGATGCGGATCTTTGGGTCTGGGACACCACGGCAGAAACGCGACTTTGGGTATGGTTTGTTTTTACAGTAGCGATAACTAAAATAAAATCGAGAACATTAATACAATACAGTAACAAACTTTCCAACATTGGTAAAATGTTGGGTTATGTTATGGTCAACTTACCATCTCGCTGGACGTCGACCCATTTTGGCCTAAAATCAGTGGAAAACAAAAAAGAACAATTAGTAGTGATAACAACCAGTATTTTCGATAAAATGCCACTTTAATTCGACAATTTCTTTATCGGATGGCGTAAATATTTAGAGAAACACACCTGTGATCCGTCACTAGACCAACGGGAAATGAGAAAGAACGAGCAAGATGGCTCCACTGCACGAACTTAAAAACGATACTAGCGCCTCTCGATCCGGTTGACTCATTTGGAACTAGACTTTCAAAATTATGTACTCTCAAAAGTTCATTTGAGAATGAAATGTATTCGCAATTCTCAATTTTTAACTTCAGAATTGTGAATATTGGTAGAAGATTTTACAATAAATGCAAGGGCTAAGTTTGATGATATCTATTTGTGTTTATTTCTTTCTAGAAGTAATTCAACTACATTAATATGAAATTCATAGTCAATGTTTATCAATTATTTTGCCGAATCAAATACGCCTGCTTCCCTCATTTCCTCGAATTCCTTATCAATGTCGTAGTTCCTGCAAGTATACATTTTATGTAAATACACCAAATATAACCAAATTACCAACTAATTTTTAATTTACTTGTAAAAATCCGCATAAGTTGCTTTTCGGGCATTTCCTAGAAAGATCCTTGTTGCAAGACCGACTCCACAACATAGGACACAGGCAATTGTCAAATGTTTCGCAATTTGCTTATGGAGCATACCACGCATTAGTGGTTTGGGTAGATTCGTTGAGCTTGTAGACATCTAAAAACACTCAAATGTTACACCCTTAATCTATTTTAACATAATCGTATTTATAATATTGCAGATTATAATCAAACCTTGTTTTTTTGGAGATTTGCTCTTATAATAGTTACTAGAAATGGAGTTACAAAGCTATGATGTTATTATCTCCACCAATGTGGCTTATCTAATTGGAAGTGAGTTAGGTATTCGATGTTTGTGATTGAAGGTCTTATCAGGAAATATGATAAAGTACACCGTTCAACGAGTGAAATCGAATACTAAGCCACAATTACGACTTCTTTACTGAAAGTGCATTTGCGGCAAAGTGTTAATTATAAAATACAGCGCATACGCTAATAAAACTTGACCAGTTCATGATTCATAAAACAATCAATAAATCAATATTGTTCTGTAAATATTTACTTATATGCGCTTACGTTCACCAATAAGAGAACTTCCAACGTTTACACGGCAGCGTTTGACAAACTTCATTGTTCAAAGTGTGCAAAATTGCAGAACCACAAATAATTCTTTTAAATATTTTATTTGTAAAAATGTAAATTGATCCTTTATGCAGGATAGCCTTCTTTGTATACACCCATAGGCTGTTTCTTCTAGGGAATAAAACCTGAAAAACGGAAGATAATTGTATGATTTCTACAATTTCGTATGCAAATTTGGTCATATTTGGTTGAGAGTATAACAATATTATCTAAGAACAATTTTCATATTTAAATATTGAAATTGCCGTTCATCCAACTTCCCTTCCGGTGGTTTATTCCCTGGCTCCTGGGGTAGGCAAACGGTTACTCATCCATAGATGAGTATAATTACAAATTTTATACAATTATTCGTCTGTGATTTGAAATGATTTACTAAAACCATAGAACTAAAACTAAAAATTTAAACTTTTTAGTTTCAAATTTACAATTAAACGAAATGATTCTCTATTTATAGAGAGCGCTGACATCCATCTTTTATATTTTAATGGAATATTTCACACAAAGCGACATTTGCCGAATTCAAATTGCCTCCAGCGTGAATACGAAAAACGCACGAACGTGATTTTTACGCCTTCTCTATGTATTTGCTGGACACGTGTGAAGTTACCCTTACGAAAAACGTAAAGGGAATAATGAGGTATACTCCCTCTTTTTATGGCGCCAAAGTTAAATTTTTTTAAGGTTATGTTACAAAACAGTTGTTATGGATCTTGTTTTGTGTTGTTTTGAAGACGCCTAATAAAATCAGTGAATTAGTTTAAAATGAATTTAATGTAGTTATTATTTAGTTTGTCTTTATTGTGAATATATTATAATTGTGTGATGATGTCAGTGCCACGAGATATTAGCCTCCTGGAGAAAATCCCTGCATTGAGTGCATGGAAAATAATGAGTGATACAATCATGTTTATACATGATTCAGGACGCCTGGATCAAGCGTTGGAGCGCTTAGCAAATATGGTACAAACTCCCGAATATTTGGATGTGTTTGCATTTTCTCCCTCAAACTTACCATATGATGAATACAAAGTTCTACATCAAAAACATCAGGAATTTACAATGTGGGTGCTCGGCCACTACTTTTCTTTTTCCAGTCAGGCCAAACAATCAGAGTAAGTCCCATAAACTATTAAAATACCTTAAGCAATTGTTAATATTTCAGTGTCCAAAAGTCTATTATTGATTTGCAAATTAAATTGCTGCATCTCAAGCAACACCTTGCTGAAATGATTCCAGAGTATGCAAATGTTCTTCAACAATTGACAGATTATGTTAGATCTAATTATCAGGGTACACTACAAGTAAAAGCTTTCTTATTTAACATTCCCAATGATCTGAAAGAGATATTAAATCTTGAACCAATGCAGATGCAAGTAACAAATTCTATGTCTTGCACAAAGATGTTGAAAGTTATCATGCAAATTTTTGAATCAACAATTGCAGATATTTTGCACATTAATGAAAACACTGATATGTGTAGAGGCATAATGCAGAACTTGCTCTTCTATCTTATGTATGGCAACTTCAATTTTAAGATAGCTGTTTTGAAAATTTATGTTCAATGCATTCAATTCAATATGTTACACACACCATTCATTGAGGCAATCAAAGAGCAAATGTTTTCCATATTTGAAATTCTTTTTCGACAGAAAGCATTTGAAGATCTTGGTGAATTGGCACAGATTGCATTCAACATATTTGCTGTGTTTAAGGAGACAGATAAATGCCAAAAGATTTATGAGTTTATATTAGGACATGATGCATTACCACAGAAATTCAAGCAAATTGCCTTGAAATATACCAAAGTTGTGAAGTTTGATTCATCATTAAATTATTTGGAAAGCTTTAAAGATGTTATTGTTAATGAAATAAGAGAAGGAGGATTGTCTTTGTCATACAAACAAGTCCATCAAGCACTGTGTATGCAATTGCAAGCTTTGGAGAATAATGTAGCCCATGCAGGTGTATGCAAGTTGGATTACATTCTGGAAAAGATTGAAGAATTCTTGAAAATTTGTATGTGTATTAAATACGAAACCGAGTACGTGCTTTTTGATGAAGAATTTCTAAACGTTTTAATTGATTCCGTTGCATTGCATTTGAAACATTGCCATTGCGATTTGAATTTAGACATGTTCCTAAACGTTTTCTCAATAGCTATTGCTATGGGTAACATGAAATACTCCCGCATGATTTTCCAGTGGTTGACGCTCTTGTTCACCCAGAAGAATTCAAATGCAAGCGAGGAACATGGCCATAATGCTCAAATAATATTTGCGCACTTTAAAAGTAAGCAATTCTCCAAAGCAAAAATGTTTAATGCGTGGTGTTATTATATGGTTGCATTGTCGTTGAGTGCCGATGATATCTACAATGAGTTTGAAAACTACTTTTTGCGCGTTGCAGCCACTACTATGGAAAACAGTCAGCTTGAGTGCCAGGATGTGGTAAATTATAGTCAAATAAAGTTGAAAAGAGTGCTAACATTTTATTTCTTTACAGCTCGCCAGATATTTGCCTTATTTGATGGCAAAAACACATAAAGTTGAGGAATACAATACCAAGTTATTAGTCCCTGCTTTGCAGTGCGAATATATTCAGGTGCAAAAGGAGTTGGCCGCAATTTTGCCGCAATTGTTTACAATTTTATGTGTTGATTTTGATACGTTTATTTCGTTCCGTGAGCGAAACTTAAGGATAAATTTTTATGAGCAATATAAAAATGTTGGTATAGAGTTGGGGAAAACAAATAATAATTATTTACACACGCATCGTGAACGTTTAATAGAGGATCCAAATAGCAATGTTGTCCTAACTGTAGCTAAAGCGACAATTCGTATGCTCAAGTTAGAAAATACGAATAGTGATAATGAATGTCGCATTTTGGCTATAAAATCGCTGCCGTTCATGAGCAAATTTATGAAAAAATTCCCGCTTATTTCAATAAGCAAATGGATGGAACCGATTTCAAGTAAAGATGTCGTCGTGCAGAATGCCTTGATTAATGTTATCAATGAGATATTAAAATCTCCTTTGGTAAGTTTATTTCTCGATTTTACTTATTAAATGTAACTGTGTTTATTTCAGACTTTAAATAGTCTCACTACTTTGGAAAAGCAAACTTTTTTAACTAGATTCTTTGATTGTTTATTTGATTTGATTGATAAATCGCTCAGATATAAACAGCGTTTATATATGCAAAATGCGTTGCTCTCTATGGTGGAGAAAACTTCGGAATTGACCGTTGAATTGGAGATGGTTGAATCTCACTTCTTAAAGCACGTCTTTTATTTTATTCTCATGGTCTCAAGCAACGTCCGCCCAAAAGCCTGCACAGCATTGATTCGTTATGGACACAAATTAAACTTGAACCCTAACGACATCTTCAGCAAATATAAGCCGGAATTGTGCAACATCATCGTTAAAGTATGCGTAATTAATGTCCTGGTAGCAAATATGAAGTTGAGCGCATCCTTGGACAACATCTCCAAGCAGTTGGGTTACACAGATTCAAAACATTTCCTGATTGAAGAAATTAAGCATTTCCTCCCCCATTTTGTCAGTTTGTACAAACAACATAGGGAGGTTGAACGACTCATTGAGGAAATCGCCTGCTACCATGAGATGACACTGAAGGACCTTTTAGCAGACAAATACGGCTTTATTTACGTACATTTAACATTAAATGAGGCTGAAACCGAAAGCGAAACGTCCTTACGTTTCCTTGAAACGAAATGCACCGATAGTGGCGCCACCTTGCGGCGCAACAACTTCATGATTATCCTGAACGAATTGTTGTTACACTTTTTTGAAAAACAGGAGCGCGTTTTGGCCAGGTTATCGGTTCTAGCGCGGGAGGATGTTGGTCCGCAAGCATCGATAGTCGAATATTTGCAACCACGACTTCTGGGCGTATTGCAATATTTTGAGCTGAAGATGCTAAGCAAATATCACAACAAGGAAAAATTACTCCTAAGTTTGGCTGGGTTGTTTGAATATATGGGTGCGAAATTTGTGACGCCATTACGCTTCAAAATCATCGCCATGCTCCGCAATGTTCTGACCCAGACCGAGACTTCCCATCCGGAAATGAATTGCAAGGTGTGGGAAGCATTCATCTACAGTTGTGATCTGGAGATTCTAGGTCCGCAATTAGCTACAATCGCAGTCTCGATGTATTCACTGATTAAGACAAATGAAAGTGAAATCAACAAAATACTCAGCCATCTTGTAGTTTACAACGAATCCCTGTTTAAGGATAACATCATTGATCTGTTCTTCTTGCTTGATTTCAATATTGATATGAGTATTAAATTGAAAATCGGACAATATATGGACCAACTGAAAGAGATGACATTCAAAGAGCACTTGAAACGCTTCATGAAGTATTTGACTTACGAAACACTTGAAGTGCAAATTCACGCCTTGAAATACATCAAGAACCTTCTAAAGAGCAACCGGCATGAATTAGATACGATGATACTCGGCTACAACGGCATTGATGCGTGTCTAGTTGAACTTATAAATTATTTACTGCCAGGTTGTCGAGAATCAGATCAAAAGCTGAGATTAGCTTGTGGTGACGTCATTGGTGAACTGGGTGCGATTGAGCCTAGTCATCTGCCGCCACCAAGGGGCGTGCAGGACGAAGACGAATTCAATTTCTGTATCAACGAACCGCTCTTCATTTTAAACTCGCTTAATGTCTTCGCCCGCGCAATGCAAGTGGAGGCGAACTGCCAAAATACCGATGCGTTTGCGCTTGCTATCCAGGAAACCTTGAAAACGTATGGGATTGGACCACATGCTAAAGAGAACAATATTTGGAGTAAGCTTTCCGATGCTCAAAAGGAGTTTATGTTACCATTCCTTTCATCTAAGTATTTCAACGTTCCAAACCTGGAGAATGTCGTATCAGGACCAATTTACGGCAGTAATTTGGGCGCAAACTTTAAAGTCTGGCTTTACATGTATGTGCAATTTTCTATATTTTAAATATAAGTTTAGTTTGAAATTCAAACTAAGTTGTAAATTAAGTTTGGGATAAACAATATTTATGATTGTGGTTTTTTTACAGATGGACATCAAAATTAATATCCTCTCTGAAATCGGATAAAAAGGCGTTATTTATTGCGTACATTCCAAGTATGAAACAAGATGTAAAAACGTTAATGTACTTTCTTCCACATATATTTTTAAATGGTTTGTTGGAAAGCAACGAAATGCAGCAACAGGCACATGCGGAATTTATGGCTGTGATTGAACCAAAGACTGGATTTTTGACCAATGAGAATATTGAAAACGTAAGTATTGTGCAAAGTTTGTATTTCCGTACTTTTTTTTAAAACGGGTTGGCAATTAAAAATATAAAAATCTATACCCTTTTTAATTGTTGATCAGATAGTACGAATTGTATTTCAGATTATTATGTAATACAGATTATATCATTTAAAGTTCAGATTAGTTAATTGTCGTTCAGAAAATATGAATTATACTGAAAAAGAGTATAATAATATAGAATTTCAGATTAGTCATATCGAGTTCAGATGATATAAATTGCAATTTAGATCGATATCTATTTCTGAATTTTTATTTTTAGTTCAGATTGGTTCTTTGTATTTCTATTACAAAATGCAAATACGAGCGTTTTTTTGGCAGGCAATTTTTCGAGACAATATTTATTATAGCGCGTGCATAAAATGGATCGTAAAAGTAAGTTTTGAGACTATTTAGATTCAAATATTCTCTTTTCTGGGTCATAACATTTTGAATTTAAATTTTGCTTATCATGTTAAATATATGGTTTTTCATTGCCTCTGAATTTATTAAGTTATATCTGAAAACAAGATGACTAAAAGCCACTAATATAAATGCGATTTCAGAAATGTAGCATAATAAACAAAATTCAAATGCAAAATTTTATGACTTTAGAATGAAGATATTTGAGTCTAGTCTAAAAACTTGCGGTTGGTAGATAAAATAAATATAAAGAAAGTAATATATGAAATATACGAAATTTTTAATTAAATTTATCGTTTCTGAAAATTAATTTTTTAATCGGAAATACAATCGACTTGAAGTATATTTTGTACTTTCTGAAATTAATTTTCAAAATGAAAAATATAATTCTGATATTAATGTGTTAATTTCTGAAATACACATGAAAAAGTTGCCAACAATTTATATGCACAGTATCTAGTTTCTGTTCAAAACATTTTAATTCCCATTATTATTTTTTAGAATCGACCAATTCGAAAAGAGCATTTTAAAATAATGCACGAAAAGGCTGAATCACATACGTCTCAGCGGGAAAATTACCTAAAAGTGGTTTTTGTTTTATTTGATTTTCTGGAACGCTGGTTGCGCGAGTGGATCTGGGTGAATGGTTACGCCGGGCAAGAAAATAGCGACTATCAAAAAATCAAGTCATTCACAAGAAAGTTTAGCAAGTACCAATTGGCGAAGAGCAATTTTGAATTCGGGGGATATCCGAGAGCATTAATGTACCTAGAGGATCACATAATGGACCACGGAGAGAACGAGGATGAGTACTTGTCCTTGTTATCAGAATTGTATTACAGGCTTGATGAACCTGATGGAGTTGCTGGTGTGACAGCTTTACGCAAAAATGAACCCAGCTTTGAGCAACGTATTCTTGATCATGGCGTTTCGGATGATGCTTCACTTGCGGTCGCCTGTTATGAACGGCTTCCATTTACGTTTCCGCATTTGAAGGGGTTGCTTAAGTCCCATTTGAGCCTTGACAATGTGAAGACTTCCTTGTGCATCGCCAATTATGGCTGGAGCCATTTGCCTAGTGAGAATGAATGCAACTGGATGCTAGAAGCTCAGGCTGAACTGCTGTGGCGTCTAGGGGAATGGGATGAACTTGATGCGTTTCTTAACGGACAAATTCAAGATAAAAATACAACAAATTGGGGGGTTAATGCGGGCAGAGCTTTACTTAGCTTTCGGAGCGGTGATCGGTACGCTTTCAAAAGGCAAGTAGAAATGATGAAAATGGTTGAGGTGGAAGCTTTAGGCGCATCGAGTCTAGAAGAAGGAACCTATCAACATGGTTATTATTACATAGCGCGTTTGCATGCTATTCGAGAACTTGAACAAATTGAAGAATGCGTTCATGAATTGCTCCTGCGTCCGAATGATTCAAACGTCGCTTTGGTGCACATCAATAAAATGGAGGATGAGTGGAATATGCGCTTGCAATGCGTTCAGCAAGTGGTTAAAGTAATCGAACCTATTCTGTGTTTGCGTAGGGCTGCATTGCAGATTGCAAGAAGTCAGACACAGGATAAAGCGAAGACCTTATTTGGTTCGATTTTAGGGGAGTTGTGGCTTAAAAGTGCAGTTCTTGCAATGAATTCTGAGGTAATATACTTGAAATTGTTGAACTGAAAAACTACTATTTGATCGATTCTATTTTTAGTGTGAAAAGGAAGCCTACAGTTATTTGTTGCAAGCGGAGGAATTTGCCCCACCGAGACTTTTTATTGAAAAAGCAAAATGGTTCTGGAAATGCAACGAACACGAGAAAGCTATTGGAACTTTAGAACGGGAATTACGTGTGTTGCTACCCAACAACCGGATTCCCGATGAAAAGTTTCCATTATCGCAGAGAAAAATTTGCGCCGAAGCCAAACTATACATTGCATCATACAATGACGCCTTGTCCAATGTCGACGTTGATGTCAACATTCAACATTACAAAGAATCTATGGAAATGTTTCGGGATTGTGAGAAGAATTTGGTACATCTGGCTCAATTCTACGATCGAGTCTTCCAAACCATGAGCGACGATGATAGAGACGTCAAAGGAAGCGATATTCAGATACACATGATCAACTATTTCGGAAAATCCTTGCAATTCGGTACAGAATTTATCTATCAGTCAATGCCAAGACTCCTGAGTATTTGGTTTGATTATGGTACTCGTCTTCTGGATGCTTCCGCAGACGTTCGCGAGGATCGTAAACAAAATTTGCTGAAGATGACCAAATTGATCGATAATTTCTTGGAACGTCTTCCATCATACATCTTTTTAACGGCATTTTCTCAAATTATTTCAAGGATTTGTCATCCGCAACGAGAGGTAATCGTTTTTTGTTGTTTTAATTTATAAATTTCAATTTGTTCTTTTGCTAGGTTTACAAGGAACTAAATGTGATAATAGTAAAATTGCTTCTTAAATATCCCCAACAAACGTTATGGATGATGATTTCCGTAATTAAATCAAGTTATGCATTAAGATCGAAGCGTTGCAGCGAAATTTTAAGCGATCCACGTTTGAAGACGCCAGTTATGACCAAATTTCTTAATGATTTCATTCAATTGGCCGAAAAACTTATTGAACTCACAAACAAAAATCCACATCTGAATGTTGGAGCGACTAGTATTTCCGGTGTGTTACCTGCATTACATAGGTAAGTTAAATTTTAATAATTCCAACTATTATTGCAGTTTGAGTACACTAATTCATTGTCATTCATCGTCATTGAATTGAAATGAGTAATTTCATTTATTTAATAATAACCAATGTTTTTACAGGTTGCTACGCCTCGAAAACTTTAGTGAGATTATGATTCCTACCTACAAATTTCGCAAACTCATCCTTCCCAACCAGGAAAACTTGAATCAAGCATATAATCCATTTCCAAACCATTACGTGTACATTGTTAGTATGGAAGATGAAATGACGGTCTTTCCAAGCCTTCAAAGACCACGTCGGGTCACGTTTCGAGGATCAGATGGAAAGCGATACATTCAATTGTTAAAGCCCAGGGACGATCTACGAAAGGATTTCCGCCTCATGGAGTTCAACGACATTGTTAATCAACTATTGGCCAAAGAGGACGAATCTCGAGCCAGACGTTTAAACATTCGATTATATTCAGTTATCGCACTCAACGAAGAGTGTGGGATGATTGAATGGGTTTCAAATCTCGTAGGTTTGCGTCCGGCATTGAATACCATTTACAAACAGCGCGGCTGGGGAATGAAAGGGCGCGAACTAAAGGAGAAATGTGCCAAGCAAACCGATACTCTTGAAAAGAAACGGCAAATCTACAATAATATTCTTCTGGCAAGACATCCGCCAGTTCTAGGAGAATGGTTTCGTCGGACGTTTCCGAATGCGCATGGCTGGTTAACTGCAAGAACAGCCTACATACGAACCACAGCTGTGATGTCCATGGTTGGACATATTCTGGGCCTGGGCGATCGTCACGGAGAAAATATCTTGCTGGATTCGACATGCGGAGATGTTATGCACGTCGATTTTAATTGTCTGTTCAATAAGGGCGAACAATTCGATTGGCCTGAACGCGTCCCATTTCGCCTAACACCGAATATGGTAGCAGCGATGGGTCCTTTGGGCGTTGAAGGGTTGTTTCGCAAGTCATGTGCTTGTACGCTTCATGTTTTACGCAAACATGCGGACACGTTAATGTCGATTGTGACACCGTTCGTATATGATCCACTTGTATCTTGGCCTAAGAGATCGACGTCTTTAAATAATGCCAGTGCAGAGAAAACCAATGAATTGGTAAGTTTCCATTTTTTAACTGACCGTCTTCAAATCAAACCCAAATGTGGTTTAATCCAAATTGTTTAATTATAAATCGTAATTGTTTTTTTTGTTTTCAATTTTAGGCTGTGGAACATATAAAAGTTATTCAAAGGCGACTTAAAGGCATTAATAGCAGATCTTATTCAATACCACTGTCCGTAGAAGGACAAACTAATAAACTGATTGCGGATGCAATGAGCGTGGACAATTTGTGCCAAATGTACATTGGTTGGGGAGCATACCTATAAGAGAAACAAAATATATATTTACGTATTACTTTAATAAAAAAAATGTTACAAACTTTAAACGCGTGTTTCGTTGCCCCATGGATCCTTTCCTTGGTTAAGTAAATCGACAGAAGCTGACGCAAGTTTTTGAAGGACTTCACTCATAGTTTTGCTATCAAAATACTGTAACAAAGCAATTGGAGTACTTTATCAATCTAACATGGATAGTTAGAAATTACCTTATACAGTTGCGTCTTTTCAGACGTGAGAAGGTCGGCCAATTGAACGCATTCCTCAAATTGCTCCGATTTATACAGTACGTTGTAGAGGAGGAACAGGCACTCGGGAATATATTTCATTTGTAAGTATTTGGCTTCTTTTGCACAATTTAACCAACCCCCGTCGGGGAAAAGCAGCATGTTATATAAACCAGTCTTCGCTAACTTTGATAGTTGTTCCATTGTTATCTTCCAACGTCCGGTTTCTGCACCGTATTGCGAAAGTTTGTGCTCGTATTCGACTTTCTTATTAAAAGGTGCTCCTTCTGGAGGACAATCTGGAGGTTTCGGCTTGCTCTGGAAATTCTTGAACCAAACGTTAAATGCTTCCTGTGCATCAAAGTAGGCTTTATAGCTTAAGTGCTCGCGCAGTATTTGACGCATGTCTTCAGGAATATCATCCTCCTTAGTTAACGTACGTACTGCATCCGCAGGTATTTTTTTAAAGGCGAGCTGTGCAGCATCTTGTTTGCTCATTATAAGGTACTGAGAAATGAGAGCATTTGTTTGGACCATCAGCTCGGGCAGTTGGCATTTGTCGAAAAGCAGCCAATCCAAGCAGTTAATCTTAAATTCATCCGCTTTACTTGTGCCCTAGGTACAAAACATGATTTAGTTATAGGGTGAAAAGTTATAATGTGCAAGTCAAAAATAATTACCATTAATATGCTTTCACTTGACAAATCATGTCGCCCTCTAATATTCTCAACGATTTGTTTCGTGACGGCGTGAACATTCATTCCGCAATCTTCAGCATATTTCAACGCCTCCTTTCGCTCTTCATTATCAACGATAGACTCTAAATACGTTGAATAGATGTGTGTCTGAGTGGTCTCGTTCAATTTGCTGGCGTAGAATGCCACCAACTGGGTTTGTTGGACTTCCATCAATCGTTTGAGATATTCCTCGATAACTTTCTCGATAATCTCCCGATTGTGAACTTGGTCAATTTGCTCGAAGAAGAGCAACAAATGAGTGAGAAAACGCAAGGATTGAGTGCTTATGTTCTCATCTAGGATCCAATCCGCTATGGATTCAACCAAGTTGTTAATTTCGTCGAGAATGATGAACTTTTGGATGATATGGTCGAACGTCAACGCTTCTCTTTGGACGTTTTTATTCTTTGAGGCTTCTAATGCGGCAAAAATCTCATTGATGGACATTCTGGAATTGTATAATGGGTAGTAATAAGTTGGAAACAAACTTTCGAACAGTTACCAATTGATATCAATGGTAGTTGATTCTAGTTAAAAATTTGAAGATCAAATCTTCAATGATTTAACATTTAGAGGTAAGAAAATGATCACTTTATAATTTAATAATAGGCCATGAAAATTGACGCGGCAGGATTGTAAAGTAGATGTTTTTCGCATTTACATTCGCGCCGAATGCAACAAAAACAGCATTCTAAGCATGAAATTTAATTGTGTACATACCTTTGTTCCCAATAAGTTTTTGGCATTTCCCTATATGATTTCACTACACTTCCTCGCAATTCCGATTCGACTCTGATATCAATCATGACACGTAAATGCGCCCATAAGTGATCTTCCCATGAGTTGCAGACATTAATCACGGGCTTTAAGTTTCCACAAAACACAGCAATCGATGCTTTTTCGTACTTATTTAAAGTTGGCATATTTGAACACATCCATGCAGTCTCCTTCCAAAGATCGCGTATTTCGTTGCCTTCAATGGGTTTATCAGCCTCCGAGTTCATGGAAGTTTCTTCTTCGAATCCCTCATCAAATTCCTTCCTGAATGGATCCTCCAAATTCGGGTTGTGAAACAGTTTCCAACCTTCCAATTGCGCTGCACGCCAGAAATGACCCGATTGACCGCATAACTGAAAGATAGTGCATATTAATTTTTGTTAGAAATTTAAATACAAGTATTGCTTAAATTAGTGTGTATTGTAATCATTGGTGCTTACTTTTTGTGCTTCCTCCAATTTTCCACATCTTATCAATTGAAATACTTGATAATTCAATTTCTTTTCATCATCCATGTCAATATCATGCAGGGGTAAGTTTTCATAATACTGGGAATCTGGATCCATGTGGCTGACAATTTTGTGACTGGCTTCAAACACAATGGTACCCTTTGATTTCAATTGATGTAATGTGTTCTCCCAGCCTTGTGAACCATCTGAGAGATGTAACAGATCAGAGCTTTTCTGAGCAGCATTGCATTCCAACCAGTCAATTATAAGCTGACATTCTCTAACCAAATGATTCCTTCTGAAAAGGCTGAGCATGCTGTACTTTTCACTGTGACCCATGTAACCTTCCAATTCAGCATCTAGGAAATACAATTTTAATACAATGAAAGCCTATCTATTTGCAACTACCTTCATCAACAACCATTCTATTGTTGAGCCTATTAGGATATAAAATGTAGATTAATCGCCAAGTATTTCTTTCATTTTCAAGCCATGTATCATCAAATTGCTTGATCATTGACATAGCATTAGCTTCCTGTCTGATTTTTAGGGTATCACTACAGCAGTCAGACATTTCAGCAACAACTTGCAGTATATCATTCATTTGTGTATGAGTATGGAGTATCTCAAAGAATTCCATATAAAGATTTTGTGTTGTTGGCTTGGTTAGTTCTAGAGTAAAGCTTTGTTTGCTTTGAGGCACACACATAGTATTAAAGAACATTGTTGTTTGTCCCAATGTTTGATTGGTTTTATCTGCAAGAAGTCGTTCATCGTATTCTGCGCCCAAAAAGAGTGTGCTGTCTGCTTCCCTTGCTCTGTAGGTTCGACATAGTTTTCGCCCTTGTGCGGAAATTGCCTCATCGAGAAGACGAACGGATCTATTTAGATCACCGTCCATTTCTGCAGATTTATTTATAACAAAACGTTTCCGGAGACTTGTTTTAATTCAAGCCGCGTTCATACAACTTTGGCGGGTTAAACATGTGTTAACCTCAAAATCTGGAACGTTTAGTTAAAATTTATAGAACGAGTGACTTTGCTCGTTAATAAACTTATGCAACAGCATACGGACGATTTATGTGTGCTTTAACAACTTCACGTTAAATTTAAAACGTTTAATGCCGCTAAAATGCAACCCAAGCATTCAAATAAAGTAAGTTATGTAAAGAAATACCACGCTGTGATTTTTAAAAACAACTTACATTTATACAACCGAGCGTGCAGTGCAGTGTATATTAAGTTGCCTATTCATACAATTTTTTAAACACATGATGAATTTCTCGAAATTAATAATTTACATTAACGACGTCATTTTAGAATATGTAACCTATTCGTAAGTTCAAGGTGTTTTCTGAAATCCAAACCGCGACTGTCCACTGCAGTTTGGTCGCTGCCCTTCGCCAGAAGCAATTTAATGATTTCAATTTGTGTTTCCAGGATAACTGAAACCTCTATTCAATGAACTAGGTACTTATTTTAATTTCTCTACCAATATACCAGCTCTAAGTAAGGGTGTCCATCCTTTATTGTCTCGTAAATTCACATCTGCATTATGGTTAATCGCAAAACGTACTGCTTCCAAATGGTTACCATCAATCGCATAATATAAAGCTGTTCGTTCGTTCGTATCCTTCATGTCAATATTTGCTTTTTTCTCAAGCAAGTATTTTGCTATATCAATAAACCCATAAAACAATGCCAACATTAAAGCAGTCCTCTGTGTAATCCGTGACTGCGCATTTACATGTGCTCCAAGATTGCAAAGAAATGTAACAACGTGCAGATTTCCCAATTCAGTCGCTTGCATCAGGGGTGTTTTGTCTTCAAGGTTTGGAGTTTCGAGTAAATAATACCTATTGAAAGCCATTGAAACATGATTGATTATATCAACGATGTGAGACTTACTTATTGGAAATAATTTTGCGAATTAGTGGAACTTTTGAGTACTTAATTGCTCTGCAAAGATGATGAACGTGGAACTGTTCAGTTGAAGTTGCCGCTTTGAAATCGAACCAATGACTTTCCCCGTCTGAGTTATCTGCGTGGGTTAATTTTATTTTGAAATTGTAAGAGGTGCAGGGTTTTAAATCGGTCACAACCGTTTGGTACTTTTTCCCCCTGAAATTAGTGGTATGATTAGGCTGAAGAATCCTGCGCGCACTTAATCACCAATAGGCCACCCGCCATTCATCCGGTGCGATTTGAATGTGCAGATTGTATATCCGGTCACTTTTCAAGCGCGTTTTCGATGGGGATACGTGCACGCCTTTCAAACACGTCGTGTCCTCAAACGCGACTGGAAAAACGTTTTCCCAATTCAGACAAATGCTGCTTTCTTTGCGCCAGATGATGCGCGGCGCGTTTATTGCTTCAAGGGACATCTCGTGCGGAACTGCGGTTCGTTAAATGTGCCATCCTGCGGGTAAAAACCGCAGATTCAAATAGCGTATAGAGTGTATTGATCAAACTTCGAAACGCAATGCGCTATTGTTGATTGTAGCAATATCCAATTGTATTAACAAAACATGAATGTAGAACATGATGATGTTTTAACATGCAGTTCCAAATCAGATAGTACAAAACAACATTATAAGCAACAACGTATATACACATTACATTAAAATATGGAGAAGATATTGTAATCATTTAGACCCTAAAATACTTAATAATAATTCTCTCTCACTGAGAAGGAGAAAACAATTAAATTAATTTTCTTAGTATAGATATCAAGCAAAATACAAATTTGATCAACATATTTATAGATACATTTACTAGAGTAAAATTCCAAATTACCAAAATCATTTTTCAAATCAAATATTGACAAGAACGTTTATTTTTTCAAAAATTTAGTACATATATGGTACGGTTGACTTCTTTAATGAGCTTTTCCAAAATAAATTTAAAGAAAAAATAAGATATACAATATACAAACAATATTAAAATATGACAAAGAGAAACATAGATAAGCAAAAAGAAATTACAAAAATAACACATCACATACATAAGATAATACTAACAGATATTAAGCAAACCTATGAAGAAATAAAATATAAAACAAAAAAATATACCGAAATTTTAATAGAAAAAATGTGATTGGTGTGACTGATGATAAGGCGCAGTTTTCCACAAATGTGTAGTAAATGAAATTAATTGCAAAAAAGGAACATGAAAATATATACACACACACATTAATATAGCATATGAAGGAAAAAAGTTTTCAATTATAGTTCTAATGCAACACAAAAGCAAATTGTAAGCAATCAGCAAGCAGCAAATGTATTTTTTTTATTTGTTATATGTTGGGAAAGCGAGATTGCCACCCTCGAAGAATTCAGAGGATTCATCAAAGCAAGAGCCAATATGCTTGATGCAGTTCGAGGCCACTCTAATGAGGAAACCTCAAAAATCGTTGCGAGGCAAAATAGAGTATTTATGACAAGCACACCCTCTTGTTTCATCTGCGGGCAGGCACATTCGGTTTATAAGTGTCCTGACCTGCTGAAAGAATCTGTCAACGAGCGCATTAGG